>OX377202.1:91783264-91978264 GCA_947396885.1 Heligmosomoides polygyrus polygyrus
GATTCGTAATCAGCGCACAAAATAACCACTAGATGATTTTGAACGAGAAAATTCGGCCAATTTCGAAAATATCGATTTTCTATGACGTCATCGTCCGCGCAGGCTCGGCCCACGTCCTCGATGGGAAATTGTCAAAAAATCGCTTTTTCCAAAATTGGTCAAGAGTGAGACCATTCGATAGAACCTTCCGTGTTGAAGCTAACGGTGCTATTGCGAGTGTCGAAAACTCAAATATGGGCGAGTAAGGGCGCAGGAAACTTCAACGCTAAGTTCACCGCCCTGAAATGGCAGCCGTGGCTAAGGCGGTTTAGGCAGCTGAGGAGTTGTGAGCATGTCGTCGTAAAATACCTTAAGTGTTCTGCTCGCCCATGCATTTGTAGGCCGGTATCTCTCCGCTTCTTGCCGCAGGGGTCGACTGAATTCGGGAAAAATCGTGTCACACACGGCTACCCTGCATTTTCGCACCGCTATAATTGCGTGTGTTTAGAAACTATAAAGCTGCACGTTCGCGGACTACTAAAGCTTTCTACTACCTACAAAATCCACAAGCCGCATCCGGAACGATTCGATCTCGACAGAGTTATTGCGCTCCGAACACACTCGCGCGTGCAATTTGCGAGTGGTCGCGCCTACTCGATTGATAGGTTCGATTCTGTATGCATTGTTTACAGCGCACTACAAAAGCAAGCTTTACAGTCCTAAGGCAATTTCTGAGTAGGGCGGCCGGGAATTTCCGATAAAACTCTCGAAACGGTCACTCTACAGGCTCTCGCGCCCACTCGATTGATAGGTTCGATTCTGTATGCATTGTTTACGGCGCATTCCAAAGGCAAGCTAAATAGGTTTAGAACATTGCTAAGTAGAACGGCTGGAAATTTCGATAAAACTTCCCAAACGGTTACTCTACAGGTTCTCGCGCTTACTCGACCTCACTCTGCGAGTGGGCGCGCCCACTCGATTGATAGGTTCGATTCTATATGCATTGTTCACGGCGCACTCCAAAGGCAAACTGGACAGTCTTAATGCAATTTCTGAGTAGGGCGGCTGGGAATTTCAATAAAATTCCCCAAACTGTCACTCCACAGGCTCTCGCGCCCACTCGATTGATAATGTCCGGCCTATATGCATTGTTCAATTCTATTGATTTATACGTCAGAGGATAGAGCTTGGCCTGCTGAGCTTAAATATATGTTTCTTTTCACAAGTGCTTGATTTTAAAGAAAGTTATATTAAAAAGCCGCTTTGGAACGCTCCAAAGCGGCTTTTTCGGGAATTGACCAAAAGACATGCGCGGTACTGTAGAACGACGTGGAACGAGCCATACCGCGCACAGAGTCCGAGCGTCTTCGAGAAAACGTATTAGCATTTTTACCAGTGCATACAAATACCGGGTATTCCCTTGTCAGTTTCTTCTTCTCTGTTGTCAAAGAAAAGAGCTTCTGGAGCACCTGTTTACCGCAGATGGCAGTTGGTTCCCACACTCACACCATCGTGCTGTGTGACTCTGTCACAGTGAGTGTGACTTGCCGAATAAAACAGAGAATGCGAATACTGATCGATCTTATCGAATAAACTAATTGTGGACCATTATCAGTATTATTACGCAAACTATTATGTTTGTGAAAAAAGACTAATACAGGACAGATAATTGAAATCCAAAAATTGCTAATTTCTCAGGCTAAAATAATTAATACGTAGTAAGATTGACCAGGCAACCCACCACTGCCTTGCTTTGTGGAGCTGCTAACAATATCTAAGCACATCCAACATGACTCCGGTAGGCTCTGAAAGCAAATCGACTAATTTTAACGGCACATACGAACATATTCGGTGGTTCACGCATTTGCGCCCGTCCTGTACGTTCTTCATTAAATTACCATGTCGTGTCATGAATGTATAAAGTATATGGATACTCTGACAAATGATGGAAATCGAAAATCATTCCCTGTGATGAACTAGCAAAATTAGCGTCGTTCACGAATTGGAAGAAATTATTGCTGACCCTGAGTTATCACTGAATCTATTAGAAGTTAACATACCTGACTTGCGACCAAGGGAACTACTGTTAGCAGCAGCTGAGCAAAATGCATCGTTCGGAATGACGACATTTGTGGAAACGTTGAGCTGGCTTATCGGCAGACATATGCTCCACTACAGCAATGACCACGAACGGTAGATAAGGAATTGTTCCAAGACATCCTCGTGTCTTACCGCCACGTCACTCTCTAACACTCTTTCCAGGACCGTCTTTTTCTTATCTGGGAATTGCAAAGAAAATTTTCATTGACACGCAACGACTAAAATCGTACTCCTTTAATGAGCGACTGGAGAGCGTCACGGTGCAGTGGATTTTTGGTGTTTCTTTAAATGAATTGCCTCAATAATACAATACATTGTTATTCTCACGATAGGCGTGTTATCTTGAGACTCGATGGCGATGTTCACTGACAAAGTTAGGACAAGCCCTTCTTGAGGTTTGAACAGATTAATGCTACAAAGCACCTGCAAAAACTGGAGGAAATGCTACCGTGAATCCACAGATTAACAGCGGAAGGTACTCCTGAAAATCTGTCGGGCGGTAATGAAGAGCAGTGGGCGCTCGCGCTCTATGTAAAACTCGGGACGTGATTGATCACTTATAAGGATAAAGGATAAAGGATGAGCATTTCTCTTAAGAAGCTTTATGCATTCTACTTCTAGGGATGTAGCTGATTCGGTTTGAACGCCGACGAACAAGTCAGCGGTTTAGCCTTCCTAGGCACGTTTGATACGTAATAATCTTCAGCCATCAAGTAGCTAGCTCCTACCGAAATTATTGAACACCTTGTTTTTCCATTATTGTTCCCATTGTTCCGGCCAGTTCATTACTGTCTTGTTGTATCATAATTGACTATTTCTTCTGCAGATATCGTGTCCTCACTCTTCAACACCGTGCTGAGCTTAAAGTTTTGATATGTTGAGGTTTTCATGTTGTCCTCATTTGTTTCACTAAGTATACCGTGTCCTCACAGTTGTCGTTGCGCACAATTATAGTGCAAATAAATAATCAAATAAATAAATAAATAAATAAATTGTTAAGCGGGAGTTTCCAGTGTGCTAGTGCTAGCGCTTCCGGTTGTCAGCTTCTCGTAGAGGGTAGAATCCACCACTGTGGGATTGGCTCACGAATGTGCTTTAGCATGCGGTGTTTTGAAAATGGATTTCCCGGATAGCTTTCAAGATTTTGCAGAGCTCTTAGGTGCTTATCTATTCTTTTCGTCACTGTTTCGCCCATATAAAATTTCTCGCGATAGGCCCGCATCATTTTTCAGACTTTATTGAGCATATTTGTTGTTCTCTTGTATGTGCTTCATAGCATTATTGCATTTAGATCTGAAGATGAACTTATGAAAGCCAATAAGGATTAGTGTCGAGCTTTAAAGCAGCACACTGAGAGGAAATAAATATAACAGTCACCTAATCAACGAAGGGAAGCTCAGAGATCCATCTATAGCAGACATACATATTTTCTTCCATGAAATCAACACCAAAAGGTAATCTGTCAACTGCTAAGAATTAAGCGAGGTTAACAAAACTATAACAGAGAGACTATTACAATTTTAGAGTTACTGAGCTTTTAAATTCTAATTCTGAAAAAATTGTGAGCCCACTGATGGAGGCCGGCAACTCTTGATGTGTTGCGATCGTCGACCCCGCAGGCAGTGGCACCCAGCTTATTAGTACCCTTCCTGCCCCTCGAGACACCCGAGGATCAACAAGAAGGACCGAAATCCATGCGGAAAAGGCCTTGGGTGCCTACTCTTGATGCCACGTATTGAAGCGTGCTGGTGCGTATTGACACATATTGGTCATTCTTGCCTGTGGAACCCCAGCATAATCCCTCAGCCAATGCTCGGGCAAGGGCCTATGCTGCGGTTTCCACAGGCTTCATCTTATCTCCCCTGAATTAGAAAGCTTTCGAGTCGGTTCAAACGAAAAAACATATACAACACGAAAACAACCCATGACCAAAGCAAACATGAATACAAGCAACACCAAACGTATGGACCAGGACTCTCCCCCTCCTCCTTGCCCATGGCAGATCGAGTAGCAAAGCAGATTTATCACGAATACGTAGCGTATGTTGGCAGAATGAAAGATGTGTAAAAGGGGAATAGGGAGAGGCTCCCATGGTAAAATTGGATCTGGTTTCCGAGGTTGCGAGGGTGAGCATAGTGCCCACTAGACCTCACGGCCCTCTCTCGGCGTTGCTTCCGTATTGTGCACGTATTGAGCTGCAGGAACGAGGCCTCACGACGGCCATCCGGAATGAGTGAATGGGAGCACGACTTCGGCAGACTTTGTCGCGTGAGTGCAGGACGATCAATGCGGTGCGCAAGTGTCGAGAGAGGCAAAGCGCGTAGATCGATGTGCTGACGTCAGCGATTCTCCCATGCTCCCAGGCCGATCGACCTCGTCTCGTAGTTAAGCCGCCGTGAGAAACAGCTCACCCGGGCCAACCACAGGAGCGAACAGCGATCGCGGTCACCACATGGCTTGTAAGATGTTTTGTAAGATTATTCCATCCATAGGCATTTCTACTAGTTAGAGATGTGTAGATCAACTGGGCTGAACCGTCTCGAGCTCTTCTCTGTTTGTCCTCCATTTAGGCGAAGTCGGCGGAGTCCACAAGGTCGAGATATTATGGACCAAAATCAATCACAATAAGTTCACTAGGTTGCACTATCGGATACTCCTTCCTAGGAAGCGAACTAAGTCTATGCAGACACATGTGAAGGTGATTTTGTTTGTGGGTTGATCCCAAATGATCCATAGCAAGGATGCCCTTGTTTGACTGCTAGTGAGGGTGAGCAGAAATTTCAGGTTTAATTCCAAAATCAAATAACATTTTCAACAGCTATACCTTTGGGGAGATTAGGAAATTGCTCATGATGGATTGGAACCTTAACGGCTTTTACAGAGTCACGCTGCAGCACCCGGAAAACTCGTCCATATCGCTCCCGTCGCAGTTGGGACCCACGCTGCCACTGTGGTGGAAGCAGCGGCGCGGACGAGTTGTCGCGGAGCTGCTGGTCGCAAAGGTCCCCGATGGCTGCCATAGGCCTATGTTATACTCTCGCGGCGCATCCGCGGACGGGCGGGAATCGCGCCGGGATCCCTGAGCTGGCCAATTGCCACGCCCGCCGTCCGTGGATCGCCGCCGACAGATGACGAGAGGGCTGTTATACTTCCCGCGGAGTCCAGTGCCAAAAAACGCTCCAATACGACGCTAGCCGGCCCGCCTCAACGACGACCGTCCGCGGTGCACCTTCCGTCCGCGGACGTCCCGAGGATGCTCCCGCGGGAGTATAACCTAGGCCATAGTTCAGGATGGCTCTCACTCGCAGTGCAAAGAGTTTCGGGTGAGGGCGTGATAGATGGATGTCGATTATGGTTCATATATTTAGAAACATGTTTTTAACGAATTTGCATGCAAGGAAAATATATTAGGGTGTCCCATAATTTTCTGGCCTATCATACAATTTTATTAAAAATTTATTACAACAAGATATTGACAAAGAGTAGACATTCGATATATTCTCCATCTTTGGCCACAACCTTTCTCCAACGATTGACCGGAGAGTCGATTGCATTCTCCCAGAAAGAAGCTGGCCTGCAGTCGAGCCATTCATCGATTGCGCGCTGAACTTCTTGACGCCGAGATCATCGTTTGTTCATGGAAAAAGGAGCAAGACTTCTGAATGCTGCATAATCACAAGGGCTGATATGTGGTGAATACGCAGGATGTGCCACAATTTCGGGAGACTACTGCCTCATCATCTCCGGCGTTTGTTTCGCACGATGCGGTTGTGTGTTACTCATTAACACACGAATAGTACCGAATCTCGCGTACTTCTCAAGTAGCTTACGCTTCATTTCCAGCATATTTTCAATGAACAAGTCTGCTGTAATCGTCTATTTATCTCGTAAAAGCGAGTGGTGCACGAGTCCCCGACTCGTAAACCAAAGTTAAAGCAAAATCTTCTTTGGGCAACAAAATGCTGGACATTCCCTTCCGGAAACGATTGAACTACGTTTCACAGATTGGATTGCTGCAGACGTCTGGACCTAACAAAGCAATGATAGCTTTGTGAGCAGCGTACAGAGGCAGTCCAGAACGAAAGTGATGAAGAAGAAAGTCGCGATTTCGGCAGTCGACAATACATTTCCAAGAAATTGCCAAAATGCGGGCGGTAGGCCGATGTGCCAAGAGAACATCCCGTTTGGATCTTCTATAAAGAACTTGTAACGCGCCAAACACTCATGGTTTAAATAGCCCAGAAAATTATTGCACACCCTAATAGGTTGGTGCATAATTTCTGTGCATAAAAGAGCTTGACAACCAACAATATAATCACCGTTAGTGTCGGCAAATGGAGGCCTATGGATTCCTACACTCGAAACGTAATGCAAAAAAAAAACCTTAGCACGATACTAGTTAACCTTAATTGCACTGCAAATCTTCGTGGCCTTACAGCCACAAGTTAGCCGTGTGAGGTTTAGGTAAACCCTTGCACAGAAATGTAACAACAAAGCAGACCGTTCATTTAGTATGAGCTATAGCAGCATCGGACAGATATCCTGGACTCGTCAAGGCATCTGAGGGAATGCTGTCATCACAAGGGCTACCATATTATCTTCGAGCGGCTTGTCAACCGAAAAGTGGAGATAGAACGACAAAAGTCTCACTTTCGGTACAGTACAGAACTGTTGAGTTATAAGGAGTGTTCTATTAGATTTCGGGGCTTACATTCAAGAACTCCTAACTTGGCTTGGAGAATGCTTCCTTACAAAGCAAAAAGCATTTTGCTTACCACATCTCTGACATTCTTAGAGGTCATAACTGTCCGCAAGAGTACGCAGTATTGAGTAGAGTAACCCTCGCGGCGCCGCACCACCCGCCTTGTCATGGCGGATCCGCGGCACTCGCAAGACTACTGCCGCCCTAAAGGCCCCCACAGAGTTCTGCGGCAGCGTCGCGGCCTTATGCTTAACCATAGGGCAGAGACGCAGAGCTCGCCGCGGGCGGCGTCCCTGCCTTATCCTTAACCATTGCGGCGAGCGGCGTTGCCGCAGAACTCTGTGGGGGCCTTAAGGTCCCGTTTATACTTCGTCGCGGCGCGACGCGACGTCACGTATAAGGGCCATGCACACTTCTGCGACACCTCGGCGCGGCAAGAGAAGCGACGTTCACTTCCGCGAAATCCGGCGGTCGCGGCGCCGTCGCGTTAGAGCATCGTTATAGGCAACGGGACCGTCGACCCAATGCATGTCGCGCCGCTAGGAATGATTTGAACCATTCCAGCCTGCGGCACTCAGCGCGGCATCGCCGGCGATAGCCGCCGCGATAGTCGCAAAAGTGTGCATGCCCCCTCTGCGGCACGTGTCGCTATGTCGCGCCGCGCCCGTCGCGGCCCTATCCTTCATCATGGCCGTGCCGCGCTGTCGCAGAAGTGTGCAGGCCTATAGTGGCCATACTGATTGTGCGACGCGATCGATCAATTTGGTCCATTGCGTGGCCATCGCATCGTGCAGCGACGAAGTAAAAACGGGGCCTAATACAAATATCAACGCGTAAGGCAAATCTTCTTGATTGAGTGTTACCTTGAAAATGTTCTCCATTCAGGGCTTTTCCGAACGTTGTCTGTGTTTCCGTGGATGGAGCCATGCGTCGCAAATTCGCTTTGATCACTTCTCTCATCCCACCAATTCTTCTTGACTGGAGTTGAAGCATATGAAATGAAAGCCTCCTTGAAGTCCTTAGGTTTTTGGTGTGCATTGGTTAACAATGAAATAGCACATCAGATGGATTTAGTGGTAGCCATTTATTCCAAACACAACGATAGCTATGTACATGCAAAGTAGTGCAAAGAAGTTCAATCAGAGCTAACCTTCCATCGGAAACGAAGAAATTGCAAGGCTGATACTTAACTACTCGAACAACCTCGAACTACCTTAACTACGACCTCGAACTGTTTCACTTCTTAATATTTAACCAAAATTCAGCGGCGCTAAATGCCGAAATGCTGATAGGTCGTGAATGTTATTTATCCCGAACTAAGAAGATTGGGACCTGACTATCGGATAATGTGAAGCGCTGACCATCCTAATGTCATTAAAGGCAGTAGAACGGTGGTAATTGAGATGGGGAGGACTGGAGCTTATTAGCGAATAATGTAGTCCGGTAACATTTGGCCAATAACGTCTTTGCAGTACCTGTGGTCTACCGTTGCCCTGCTATTAGTGATTAAAAGCTTGCTGAAAGTTGTGACTTTAAGGAAGATTTTTGCCTTTTTTTGATTTTTTTGATTTTTTTCTGTTTTTATGAATCAAATGTCGAGATATGTGTATCAGTTTAAAGAGACCTTTGAGACACAAGGCCGAACCCGCCATGGCCAAGGCTAATTGCGACCCTATGGTAGTAGTATCATAGCTGCCTGGTGAACGGATTTCTGTCGAAATTGGTGGATTTCTTGCTTAGCTTCGGCTTCATCACAAGAGTGTTTCTTACCCCTTCGCGTCCTAGTTCAGCAGAAGTTACCCATGAGAACGCCATGCTTTTTTGCACCCTCTATTCCTTATTGTGCTCGTTCGGATTAAAGGTTCAGACTGGAGTGCTGGGTACAAGTGGATCGTAATCCTGAAGCTTGCCCACTGACTTCATTCCGTAAACTACAACTGGTTGGATAAAAACAAAAGTAACTGGAACTTTAGCAGTGATATGATATAAGTTTCCGTCCACTTCATTGTGTGGCCAATCCAAGCCGATTTCCAACTAGTTCCATGTCCCTGACGTCATCCCTCAACTTCAATAATAGGCAGTGATTTAAGCATGAACATTTTGTAGACACCTTCTGGACGTCTGTAGGGTTTGCTGTCGAGGAAATGGGGTTCAAGGGACTAGAATTACGTTATTATTGTAGATGATAGTAGATATGTTGGCTTAAAACGAAGGCTGTGAAAGGGTATCTCGAGCCTTGTTTCCTCTATCAGATGATTCTTTCTTTGTTTCAGAGAGGGAAGCAGCGCTGAAATGGAAGAGAGTCGCAAATGCCGACCTTTTGTATCAACATGATGACAATTCGTGCAACTGGGCTCAGTCTTAAGCCACTCTTATGTCGATGACACAACTTTAAGGCGTTAAGAGTCTAGTATACATTCGGACTAATCAGCGACAATTCGGATTTCGTGCCGTCAACCTTCTTCATGTAGAGGGCACCGAGAAGTTTCGTGCAGTAGCTCTGAAAAGAGCACATTTTCGTTCATCAGGCTATGTCTGTTTCATTTATTCATTTATTAGTGAGGCATCGAAAACGAAAAAACTGAAAATTAGGCATTTGGTATGAAGGGAGTTTTAAAAAACTAAAGTAGGTGAATACGACATTACAATACCGCTCGCGCCGCACGGTCAAAAGTGAGCGAAAAAACGCAAAAATAGCGTCGCAAAGCTCGCATGCTCATAACTCCTTCAGTTTTAGGTTTTTGAAAAAAGGTTAGCATCATTCGATTCGTCTCTTCGAGGTCTAAACAAACATGTATGCAGCTTTACCACAACACCCGTATATTCGCCGTTGGTTCTCCAAAATTGACTGGAGCGGGCTTTTGCGATTAGAGCAGCTTATTTCCTAGGACATGCGTGCTTTCGGAGTATCTCAAACATGGCATAAGTTGCCAGTGCTCTGACATGTCAGGAATGCCTCGAGAGTGTGTCGTGCACAGTGCGCACAGAATAGAACCTATCAATCAAGTGGGAGAGCGCATGTCCACTGCGCTTCTACCTTCTCTTACTGGGAAATGCGAAATCCTCAAGGCTATTTCGAACCGTTTGGAGAATGTTCTTAGAAATGTCCTGCCACCCCACTCAGGATTAGCTCCAATCTGTCCAGCTAAACCTTGCTGTGCGCCGTGTACAATGCGTACAGAAAAGAACCATTCAGTGGAGGGTTCGAATCTGTATGCATTGTTCATGGTGCACTCCAAAGGCTCGCTGGACAGCCTTAAAGCAACTCCTGACTAGGTCGGCTGCAAATTTCTGATAAAACTCCCCAAATGCTCAGTCTACAAGCTGTTCCCCCTCGATTGAAAGGTTCGATTCTGTATGCATGGTTCACTGCGCACTCCAAAGACTAGCTGGAGAGCCTTTGAGCAACTCCTGAGTATGGCGGCAAGAAATTTCTGATAAAACTCCCCAAACGATCAGTCTACAAACTGTTCCTCCCCCCCCCCCTCGACTGAAAGGTTCTTCTCTGCACGCATTGTACAGGACGCACACCAAAGTTTCGCTGGACAGATTGGAGCTAATCCTGAGTGGGGTGGCTGGAAATTTCTGAGAACATTCTCAAAACGGTTCGAAATAGTCTTGAGGATTTCGCATATCCCAGTAAGAGAAGGTAGAGGCGCAGTAGACATGCGCTCTCCCACTTGATTGATAGGTTCGATTCTCCTACGCCATGATTGAGATACTCCGAAAGCACGCATGTCCTGACAAATAAGCTGCTCTAATCGCAAAAGCCCGCTCCAGCCAATTTTGTACCACCCACGGCGAATATATGGATGTTGCGGTAAAGCTGCATACATGTTTGTGTAGATCTCAAAGAGACGAATCGAATGATGCTAACCTTTTTTCGAAAAACCTAAAACTGAAGGAGTTACCAGCATGCGACGCTTTGCGACGCTATTTTTGCGTTTTTTCGCCCACTTTTGACCATGCGGCGCGAGCGGTATTGTAGCTTAGAGCTGATTGCTCAGTATGATAAAGGAATGGGTATCTGAGAATCTAATTTTCGGATGTTAGATGTTCCTCCTACCCCTACAATCCAGCATTAGACCCATTTTTAGGGAATCCTTCGTTTCAGAAAAAGAGTGGACGTGGAAATCCTCCCAAAGTTCATCTAACGATAAGAGACTGGAGGTATGAGAGGTAGAAAAGCTGTGAAGACCTACCGATACATCATCGTAGGCCTCGATAGCACAGTATCCGACCATTCCTAGTAGCAGAAGACAGAATAGAATTAGCAGTACTGCTTCAACAGAAAATAGGCGGGACATGGCGAATCCAGCGGCTAGTCCAATTGACTCCCAAAAGCGGTAGTTTGTGAAAGCGAGATCGAGAGACTGCCGACCGACCAGCGCTACCCAGAATCCTGTAAAGCTCGGAGAATTTCAAGGTAACGCTCAGTAGCTACTGAAATGCAAGGCCGAAAATGAGGTTATTAGGATGCTTTCCTACGGTATTGAATAAAGAACACTTGTCAGGTAAAGGATAAAGAACGGTGTTACTCATTCCCTTCTGGGCTGCGCCACGCATTGCACTTTCATGGGTTTTGGTGGCTGCAACTTGAATGCGTATTTTTTGGCTAATTTTAGATACTTTACTGAAAAAATAATCTGAAGGAAGTGTTATTGAACACAAAAACAATGTTTCACATGATTCCTCAGAATTATTGGCTTCCTGAGCTTCATAACTGATAGTCCAGTTTTAACGTTCCTTCGCTGAAAATACAACAATGGAGATCGCCGATCAACAGCAGGGAGGAGATGAAGATGGCTATGAACCTTACCATTCTATAGGGCCAAAAGAGTGACCGCTGAGGATGATTGTGACACATGTGTGACCGGTCGCACACCGCCGTCCCATAAATACCAACCGCACGTTCCTAGCGGTCCATTTTCATTCTCATACACCCCTCTGTTGATCCCAGGTAAGATCCATTGCGTTTTAGGTGTTGTGTTGTATAGGAAATGTGGTAGTACTTTATAGAATTGAAGAAGGGCTTACGGTCCGAAACGTCGTCAATAAGAAATTCCTGGATAAGAAATTCTGTGCAAGACGCGTTCACCAGTTACAAGTTGTTATGACGAGTTGTTGCTTCCCCAGGGCCAGTGCCCAGCGTACGTGTTTAGTTTAATGAGGTGCCACCATGCGCCCGCGTTGGAATGACATTGTCAGTTGCGCTGGATAACCCCTGCTGTGGATCTGCTGCGAGACAACTTGTGTGTTGTGGTCGTGGTTGTACATGATTGGATCGAGATGCGATGTCGCTGACCCCACTTACATGCAATTAACCAGCGGGCTAGTTCTAGGCATTATAACTTACGGGAAACACCTTTCGGTACTCTTCAATGGGTACCTAATATTTGCAATGAGCTTACGATGGGTTTGTGGTGTGCTGATTTACTTAGTGTATTAGTGTTTGTCTGTTCTTTGCGTCTGTAATTTTTGTTTTCGTTTGATTTTCTGACAAAACTGCGTCAATTCTTGCACTTACGATTGATTTTTTTAATATTAATTAAATCAAAGCTTCTCCCTTCATAAAACCTCCGCATTTTAAGTTCTTCAAGTGTTAGTATTGTGCCAAAACGAGGTTATTATGGTGAATCTTCTTTATTTATGCGCGGCCCAACGTTTCGACGAGATCGTCGTCTTCAGAGGCGATTCGATCCACCAAGAGTGCCGATGCCACTCTGCGTTAGTAAGGTTAGCGAGGACGAACCTTTTCGTTGGGCCATGCATAAATAAAGAAGATTCACCATAATAACCTCGTTTTGGCACAATACTAACATTTAATATTAATGTTTGGGCACACCTTCGGTGTATTGAATAAATAAATAAATAAATAAATAAATAAATAAATAAATAAATAAATAAATAAATAAATAAATATACACTGACGTCGAGCCCCGTGAAGTTTCACATGATTATTGAAACCTAGAGCGGCTATTGTAGAGGTTGCGCACTATTATATGGATATTTACTTGCGAACAAAACTCGGGTGCAAGGAGGGATTTAAGCCCGTACTCTCTGCTTCCGGGCAGGATGCTGCGACTTACACCAATGACGCTGTTACAACAAGGCATCCTGCCCAGAAAGCAAAGGGTGCGGGTTCGAGTCTCGCCTGGAGCAAGAGTTTTGTTCGCAATTAAAAAGACTGCCTTAATTTAGCAAACAAGACACAGTTTAGCTTTCGTAACTAACTGTGCTGTTTAAATCCTCTGTGCTCTATTAAGCACTACGAATTCATGTAGAAGTAGGATGGGAAGGGTTCGCAGTTGGTTTTCCTTAAACTCTAGTCGCGGTTGTTATCAGCATTTATTAGGCCTGCGTTTCGGTGGGATCGCCTTCTTCAGAGCTTGAAAGGAGATGAACCTAAAGGCATCCACACTTTTGCGGCAAAGCGGCGGCCCTATCCTTAACCACAGGACAGACACACGAGTTTTCCGCCGGCGGCAAACGGTGGCGAGCGGTGCCGCTCGCAGCCACACGCTTTTGCGGCAAGATATTGGGCGACGGCGCAGCAAGTGCGGCAACGGCCGCCTCTGACAGACCCGCCGAAGACAAAAAGAGAGTATGCGAATAGAAGCTTTAGGTCTCGACAAGAAAGAGTGCAAGTACCACTGCCGCTTACCGCCAGCAAGACTTGGCTGTACGTGAACGGCGCGCTTCACAAGTTTTGCCGCCCGCCGCTTGCCGCAAAAGTGTGCGAAGGTCTTAAGTGTGACCACTCAACCAGAGTGAAAAAGGCAAGAAAAAGTGCCTGGCTCCTCTAAAAGTGCTTATACTCTTAAAGCGCTTCACTGAGGAACACCTCCACACTTTGCCGTACGGAGATTGAGAGAACTCCTGGCTCACTTCCTCTTCCAAACTACATGTTGCGCTTTGATTAGCACAACCTACCGTTGATTTGTGTATTCCATACACCATCTGCCATTCCCCAAACTGTAGCAGCAACGTAGAGAATTGCCTTGTCAGCGGGATTCAGTGGCCATATCTGAAAAGTAAGTAGCTTTCTAATAACTAGTGAGCCTTGTTGGCGTAACAAATTTTATAGAAGTACTAGTATTTTTGCGTCTTCGTCCGCAGTTAAATGTCTCAGAAATAATACACAATACAATAACTGGGTGTCTGTTGCGCAGTCGGAGCAGGTGCCGGCTGTCGCGTGCACCTGATAGCAGGTTCGTGGTTCGGATTTCCTGCTCAGGCCAAACAAGTCTTCCATCCCTCAGAGGTCGGCGAATTGCTACCAGACTTCTCTGGGAAGGTTAAAATGCTGAATTGTTTATCTACTGGCCACCGCAAGTCATGCTATAGCCGAATACGCATTCAAACTGCCTGCACGACATCCCCTAAAAGTAGAATGCGTGGCGCATCTCAAAAGGAATTGAGCAACGCAGTCCTCTATCCTTATCCTTTAAACAATAAATGACCCTGCTTGCGAGAGGGAACTCTGGAAAAGGGATATATCCTAATCGGATCAGGTATTCCCAACTGACTGAATAAAAATAGCTGTAGTTTAACAGAAGAGAAAATGCAACAGTTACTCGTGTAGCAGTACAATGAAATTTGAAAGTTCGTTTCGTGCATCGCTATTTATAGGACGCGCCTCCAATTAGCATAGAACCTATAAATGCTTAATTGGTGCATAAATACTGGACCTCTCCTCCCCCCCCCCCCCCTTCACCGTTCACCATTACTGGTCCCTTCCTCACCGATCCCCCTTTCTTCACCTGATCCCCCTTCACCTCCCCCCCCCCCCCCCTTCACCGGTCCCGATTACTGGTTTCTTCCTCACCGCCCCCCCCCCCTTCACACGTCCCTTCTTCACTAGTCAACCTTCTACCGGTCCCCCTTCACTGGACCCCTCCGCCCTCTTTACCAGTCCCCGTTACTGGTCCCTCCCTCAACGCTCCCCTTTCATCTGGTCCCTCTTCACTGGTCCCTCTTTTATTGGTCAACCTTTACCGGTCTCCCTTACTGGACCCCATCCTTCACCGATCCCCCACTCGTAAGGCCTACCATAAAGGATAAAATAAGGATGAAGGACGGCGCTATTCAATCCCTTTTGAGATGCGCCACGCATTCTACTTCTACGTGATATCGTGGAGGCGATTTGAATGCGTATTTGGCCATACAATGACTTGCAGTGGCCAGCCGATGAACAAGTCAGCGCTCTACCCTCCCAGACAAGTCTGGTACTAATTAACCGACCACGGAGGAATGGAATGCTTGGTTGGCCTGGGCTGGAAATCCGAACCGGGAACCTGGTATCGGGTTACGCGACAGTCGGCGCCTCCTTCGACTGCGCTATACGCGCCCCTACCTACCATAAGAGTGACAATCATGAGCATATTGTTCACAGCTCCAAACACAAAAAGTGGCATTCTTCCGAACAGCTTTATCAAGGGTCCGAAGACGAGACTGCATATCGCGTCCGATATGCCGAATGCAGTGCACACGAAGCCGATTTGTGACACTCCCAGGCCACATGCGACAAACGACTGAAACAAGGGTATTATTTAGGTGTGGATTTTGAACAAATCATGAAAGCCCTCAGGAAATATTCTGATTTCATGAGATATTTTACAAGTTGTAAACTATACTGTAAAGAATGAAGCTGTAAAGATGTTGATTTAGACGCCCAAAGTGAAGTGCTTTAGTCAGGACACCCGCATTTTTTCTCCAAGTGGATGTACTAGTGTCATGCAAAAGCACTCAAAAACAAACAAAAAACAGCCGAGTTTTGAAACGCGGTCAAATTTTCAAAAAAAAACTAAAATAAGTGTTAGAAATTCAAAACTAAAATCAATGAATTTGAACCGTTTTCTGTATATGGGAGAAAGGTGAGAAACGACAACAAAGCGATAGAAATTTTCTAAACAATCTACTGCATGGAGGAAGCCTTGAACTCCTGACCTTGGTAAAGATTCCGATCACGAATGCCTGTTCCACACCGTTGAACACCGTCAACGGCACCAGAAGCATTATTTTTGGATTCCGGCAATTCTTCCACGTCTGCTTCAGTATCGGTGCATCGAAGATAGGAGCCTTACCCCTGAAAATGTGTCGAATCACAGGGTTTTTCAAATAGAAGAGAAGAAAGATGAAGAAGGACACCTCAGCAAGAACAACAGCATAGGTTGTTTAGGGCAACCGTGAGAAATAAAGTCATGGAGCTTATCTTTCAAACAATATTGATTGGCTGGTTGGTTATGCACATCAATTTCAGCGGTCACTATTTTTGCGCGGACGAACGGTGGTCTATCAAATAGGAAAGTAGAAAGGCTTAGGGCGAGAAATTTTGTCCCAACAAAACCTAGGTGCCTACCTGTTCACGACGTCTCTGTGCAAGGCGTTGAGGAACATGGAGACGATCATAACGGCTACGATAGCACATGCCAGGTAGGTCAGACACACTGAAATCGAGTCAGTGTTCCTTAATGCCTCAAGATCTTATTTTGATCAGATGAGCCAGCGAACATGTTTGATGCTTTGAATCGATTAGAAATATTGATTTTAATATCCAATATCGTAGCACTACAAAAGATTAGAGATAAATAAACTGAAAATAAAACCTCTGTTTGAATGAAGGAAAAACAAAGAAATTGACGTTGACATACTCATTAAAGCAGAAATCGACGTGAAGTTATAAGTGATTTTAAGACACGTGGCTGCGACAATAACGCAGTCGAAGGAAACGCCGGCTTTCGCATGCACCAAATATCAGGTCTTTGGTTCGGATTTCCCGACCAAGCCAACCAAGCCTTCCATCCCTCCGGGATCTATGAATTGGTACCATACTCGTTTGGGACGGATACAACGCTAGATTGGCCATCGGCTGGCCACTGCAAGTCATTGTTTAGGAGCAATTCGCATTCCGATGGACTCAGGGGCCGGATTCATCAACAATTAAACCCGTGGGTATACGGGGTATAACGGGTAGAGATAAGATAAGAGTCAGATAGAGATAAGGTAAGAGTTAGAGAGGCAGGCTTTGTCGTGGGTTTCTCTACCCCCCATACCAACGGGTTAGTCGTTGATGAATCCGGCCCCAGACATCCCGTAAGGCCGGGGCATGCTTTCATCGCCGCGATGCCATCGCGGCGCTCAGCTCCGCCGCACGCGGTCGAATATTCAAAGGAAACTTCGCCGCGGCCGCCGCAACAGTGGCGGTCGGCATGCGCGACGACTCCCGCGCCCATCGCGGGCATGGCATCCTTTTTCGCGCCGCGCGCGGTGTTTAGCGTTGGTCCTGCACGGATCGCCGTCGCGCTCCATCACAGAGCGATAAGCGATGCAACGAGCACTGAAGAGTTCAAGTTCTTTTGCGTCGCTCTGTCAAAAACTCATCGCTGCGATTTCATCGCGACGACGGGAAGTATGCACAAGGTCTAAAGCAGAATGCTCGGCGCATTTCAAACGAGATTGAATAACACCGTCCTACATAATCTTTCGTACCTGATTTATGGCATTTTAATAGCATGGAATTCCACAAAATCGGCACCAGTTAGCGATTGCCTTGCCGAGACCACTTTTGTGCTATTTTAGTGTATGTTATGGTTAGAAGGTACGGAATGCCTTTAATTTTAAAACCTCCTGCCAGATCAACATTTTCACTTTAGTTTAACGTAGAAGGTTATGTGGTTCCTCATAACTTAATTTAATCGATAAACATCAGCGTAGAAAACCTATAAAAAATATTCCGCGATTTTTCCCGTTGCACGTAGCATTTATAGGATTCTAAAAAGGGCACGGGCAGTTTAAGAGTACCCGTTCATTGTTTGGCCAGTTGTTATGCGCTGCAACCAGAAAGGACTGAGGAAGCCGGTAGTCAGTCACCCTGTCACTATTGCGTGATTCCTCTGGGACCCCTTCACCATTCTTGGGTTCTTTCCTCCTACTTATTCAAACAGTAATTTCAAACCTGAATCAATAAAATCGATCGGTCAAAATACTGAAACCATCCATCAATTCAAATAGTCAACCTTGAGCAGAGATGAATGACGTCGATCAAGACGATGTGCCACTTCATCGACCTACTGTGCGGAAAACCTATTCAAAATTAAGGGGTAAATGACAACTGCAGCCAGAAGTTCTCATTGAATATGCGCTAAGAACTCCACGTCTTCGGAACATTGCGAAGTGCGATGGCAGCTTGATACGCCAGCGTGGAGCAGCACGAGCGTCGGGCAACTAGACGTCCAAGCTGGCGAAGCTATGCAGAGCGGCGGTAAAGGAGGACGTTACGGAGAGAAGAGCAGAAGCGCTGGCTGAAGATGCAGAGGAAGGGTTGGGTATTCGCAATGCCCACCGGAACTTCGCCAACTTCAAGACCAAGATGACCGCTCTCCGACGTCCCGACGGAACCGTCACCTCTTCCAGAAGGATCATGGAGAAGATCATCCGCAACTCTTACTTAGATCTTTTCGATAGTCACGTCCACCTGCCCCCGTGCTATCTTCCCCAGGATGGATGCGTCATTCCCTCGTGATTCTTCATTGCAGGATCCGACACGCCATCTCGTCGGTAAAGAAACGCTCTGCACGCGGTACCGAAAGGATCAGACCCGAACACCTGAAGAACCTCTCGCCAGTGCTCATCAACACACTGGCCCAGCTCTTCACACGCTTCTTGTCGGAGTACAAGGATCCATTTCACCATTACTGGAAGACCAGCTTTGTGGGAACGTTGGACTGCAACTGAATCTTACGAAGACGGTGTTCGTGAGGAACGTACAAGTTTCTGATGCCCCATTCTCGCTCAACGGAACGAATACCTCCGAAGGCTCCAGCCATGTACGTATAGCTGGGTCAAGAACTCAATGTGACCAACGATCCACCACCGGAGCTGGGCAGGGAGAAAGGTTTGAGGAGCTTTCAAGAGCGTCCAAGAAGTCGCGAAGAAGACGAAGAACGTCCGACTCCACGCTCACCTATTCGAATCACTGTTCTTTCCGCCTTAACGTACACCTCAGAGATCTCCGCCATACGAAAGCAGGATGAACACGGAGGATCGAGAGGACGAAAATTAGGTGGATCGGCCACGTGATGCGCTTCGCAGACACCCGCTTCGCCCCTGCCCTTTCCCACCCGTCACCGACTGGATTCTGTGGGATATGAAGAGGACACCAGGACGCCCACCGACGCGTTGGTCGGACTTCTTCGTGAAAGCCCGTTATGATGCTCTTCGTTATGACGCTCTTCGTATTCCTCGAGAGAGGAGGATAAATTGGAACACTATGGCACGCGACAACGATGGATGGAGACGCTGCTGACGGCCGCTCCAGCAACTCGACAACTGATCAACGGGATGACAGGTGAAACAAGTCAATGAGTTGCAGTGGCAAACCAAGGAGCAAGCCAGTGATTTGTCCTTCCCAGACAACTGTGGTACCATTTCATTGACTCGAAAGTGTGGAATGCCTAGTTGGTCCGAGCAGACCCGAACAAGGTGTCTCGATTTGGATAGCACGGGAGTCGACGTCTCCTCCTACATAGCTACTGCACTCTGCACGGAATTATAGTATCACATGGTCTTTAGGTAAAAAAAAAAACTTTAAAAAACTAAGAAATAAGTGGAAATAAATATTAATAGGAAACGGGTGCAGGCAAGGAGGATAAAGATTGGCGTTAGTCATCCCCTTAGCGAGTACGCCACGCCACGCATTCTACTTCTACGGAGGAATGCAATGAGTTGCGGTGGCCAACCGATGGAGAAGTCAGTGTTTTTTCCTTCTCAGAGAAGTCTACTACTAATTCACCGACCGTGAGAGAATGGAGAGCTTGGTTGGCCTGCGTGGTGGAATCCGTACCATGAACCTTGAATCGGAGTGCACACCAGGGGTACACATTTAACGGTTAACGATTTAACGAATTTAACGAATTAACGGCATTTTCCGTTAAAATTCGGCTTAACGACCTGACGGAAATTTTTAGAAATTTTACGGAAATTTTAACGGACCTTTTTCCTCAGTAAGTTTTCCATTTTCCTCTCAGTCTCCACTAATATTGCAGGCCTCATCCTCCCAATTAGGCCTATTCCTAAAAAACTATTGAAATCAGCAAGAATATTTTAATGTTCCTATGTTACTTCTATGGCGCATTTATATTTTTGGAAATAATGCAAATGGAGCTAGAAAAGTTTTTCGTCGAGTCGCCAAGCAGAACGGAAAATCCGAACCGGGAACTGGTATAGGATATGCATGCAAAAGCCGGCACCCCCTCTGACTGCGCTACACGTGCCCTGTTAACAAAAATTTGGAAAGCTTCTTTCCTGAACGTTAACACGTCAACGACCGTGTGACACGATATCGTGTCAGAGTTCCGACGAAAAAATCGATTGGTCTCACGCGCAGGGCACGCGAAAATCGTAGGTTCGTCAACATGTTAACATCCTACAGATAGGCTCTTAATTATAGTTTTATTAGTTTTTTTTCGGTACTTAGCGGGCTGGTTCCCGCATCGACACTGTACGCTCGTATAGCATTCACATAAAACGGCTTTGCAAAGAATCAGGTAATGGGGACGATCTTCGGAGTAGCCCTAATCTACATTTTAATATGCCTGTCGATGTGAGCACAAGCCTACTAGGTACTGTTTTCTTGATTGATAATCCTATACCTGGTGTTGTTCCATACCATGAAGATAATTTTTGTCGAAGGTTTAATTATTACTGTCTACACTTTGTTCATAATGAATTGTTTAAGTTACATTGTAGTGTTACACTCCATTCCTTGAACTTTAGTTGTTGATCTGCTAAAGTTGGATGAAACATATAACGTTTTCATATAACGTTGGTTTCTTTCTTTTGAAATAATAGTTTGCAGTTAATTGTATTTTTTAACGAAATTTAACGATTTACCGGAATTTTAACGAAAAATTTTCGCTAAAAAATTCGTTCAAATAATTTAGCGCACAGAGCTTTGAGTGCACCCCTGGTGCACAACACTTCCGGCGCCTCCTCCGACTGCGCTACCGCTAGTCCAGAGAACGGCCAAGGCCCCGGAGGCTTGGAAGAGCAAAGCGAAACGGATCGCACATTACTGAGTTGCATAGCTGTATTTAAGTGGTGATTATACCTCCAGTTCTAGTAGGCACCTTCTAGTAGGCATCGTTATACAATGGAAAAGCGCAAAAGTGGGAGAATATTCCATGTTCGACTGTCATTGAATCTTGGCATGATATTGAACAGTATGAATACCCAAGTGATGTAGCTGACGAGCCAAGATTAGTACAGATCCTTTATTCCGGCTAACGTTTCGGTGTAACCGCCTTCTTCAGAGCCTGGAAGAGTCAAGTTGAGTTTGAAAAACCATCCGTCCAAGAGCCATTTCAGACCACAGCGGAGAATCAGAGGTTGGTAGGAGAGGGAGACGAAACACGAGGAGGTAACACAAACAGTCCAGTGCAGATGGGCGAACGGTACCCCTTTTAAGGCGACACATGAGGAGATGAGGTCACCTTCGGTTCACCCTCCTAGCGAGCCTCTGGCAGACTGTCCTCCGGTTCGAGACCGCAAAGGTCAACGTACGGAGCCAGCTCCTGTATCACCGCTACGCGTTCCTCCTTCCTGTTGATCGTGGGGTTCCTAGCGGCAATCCACAGCGCTTCTAGTGTTTTGCGCGCCGAGATCTCGAACTCGCGTGCCAATATCGTCACCGCCACGTCAATGCCCGCGCCATTGTGACATCGTAGCCTGTGCTCACCCAACGGAAAAGTGGGAGAATCTCAAAAAATTGAATGTGGGTTTTTGATCTACCGCTCTTTGAACTGCACCGCAGATCTTCGTTGTGACAAACGGTTAAAGATTCTTCGACCATTCAAACAGGTTTTAAAAGGATGTTCGTTGAGATAAAAAATCTCCTTTGCCAATCGGAGCTCGAACCTGGTATGCAACGGCGTTACACCACCGGCCCTGTTCAAAACAAAACATTTTGGTAACAGTTTTCAGTATCTCTAAGAACCGCTCATAATCTTCAACACGGATGTGGAACATTCAGACAGTGATCATATTTTTTGAGACAACCTTTATAATGAGCAGTAACGCTATCGTACCCGAAAGATAGACGCGTTGATTTGGCCTTTGTAGATTTTGTGCCGCGATTTCAGTCAGCTCCGAAATGTTTGACGGGAACGAGTGACCACAACTGCAATGAAAAACGGATTAAACGATAAAAAAACTAGAAAAAATGAAAAGAAAAAGAAAAAAGAAGGGTAAAGGGCAAGAAAAGAATCATGATAGGGACATAAAGTACAGAAACATTGCTGAATTGTTGAGAGCGAATCAAAAAGCAGTTGGGGGTGAAGTGTAAAAAACCGTAACCCTCCACCGTATAAAAATTTGTGCAGAAAGACCATACGAAATGATTCGATGACACAAGGCAGAAGTTACATGCAGATCTTTGAGGCTATCAGAGGCTTATATCTAAGTGTAGTCCAAACTGGAAGCGAAAGGTCAATAACTTTAATGAAACGAAAGCCGTTGCCTAAGGATACTGGGTGTATTTAATATTAAGTTGGAATAAACGTCTCTTCACACTTCGAAATTTTTTACCGTTCTCCTTGTAAACGCACTAGCCAATATTGATTGCTGATTTCTTAATCCTATCACACTTGTCTACCGTTCGAACGTGGACACAGGTCAAGACCCTTGTTGTACTTCGTTGTCTATCCAATCTTGCGGACTCAATGCCAGATCTGCCTCATGGCCATTTTCGGCAAGGCGTTCTTCATGAATTCATTAAAGGATCTACAGCACCTCAGGCAGCCGACCAAACTAACGATATATTGGGATCTACTACTCATCGCACCTGTTATGAATGGTTCGGAAGTCTTTAAAGGGAGATTATTCACTCCAGGGCAAAGCAGTGTCAGGAAGGCCAATGAATTGGACGACAGTGAACTACACCATCTTCTTCGTACCGATAGTTGGCAGACGACACGTCAGCTGGCAGAGAAGCTCGAAGTGTCTCATAGGATAGTGGGAATCCATCTGAAGAATCTTGGCTTTGCATGGAAATTTGGAGCTTGGATTCCACATGCCCTGTCAGACATTCTGAAAGGTCAACGGATTTCCATCGCTGCTTCTCTTCTGTCCAGATACGAGAGAAATTTGTTTCTGACGCGGATTATGACAGGCGATGAGTCCTGGGTTCAGAATGCCAACTTCCGAAGAAAAAGACAATGGGTACAAAAAGGAGAGACCCATAAACCTGATCTGAAGCCCAATGTTGACGAAAGGAAGATTCTCTTGAGTGTTTGGTGAGATAACAGAGGAATGATTTGTTGGGAAACTCTCAGAAGTGAAGAGACACTTACTGCTGCGACACACAGTGGCCAACTCCACAAAGTCGCCGCAGCTCTTCAAGAAAAGAGACCTCACAAGTCAACGGTGATGATGATCCTACATGACGATGCAAAACCACACGTTGCAGGACTTACAAGAGAAACAGTAAAGGAGCTGAACTGGGAGGCAATGCCACATCCACCGTATGGCCCTGATCTTGCCCTTACCAACTATCATCTCTTCCGTGCTCTCAAGCAATGCGAGCAATGGTCAGACTCTAGAAAGCAATGCGAGCAATGGTCAGATCTAGAACTACAGCCTTTTACGCTAGAAGAATTAGAAAATTACCCAGTCTTTGGAAAAGTATAGTGGAACAAAATGGAAACTATCTCAATTGACTTGACTCTGTAGTTGTGAAGTAACAAATCTTGAAAAAATGAAAAAACTTTTTTCCATCCTAATAGTAACGAGGATAAAGGGTAGACGACAGAGTTAGTCAATCCCTTTTGGAACGTGCCGCATATTCTTCTTTCATGAAGTGTCCTGCGAACAGCTAAAAAAATTATAATACTTACCTAACCTATAAAATTATTGTGCTAACCCAAAGCAATTGGAGTACACATAAACAATTTTCACAACGAATTCGACACTTCAAATCAAACTGGACACTCTTTTAGGGTAACCTAAGACTTTTAAAGTCAAAGCGAACTTTTCCAAATTAAAATAAGCTTCTTCTAGATGGAATTAGAAAACCAAATAGATTAGAATAAATTTTGCTCAAGCAATATTTTAACTTTCTAAAAGTTCTAATTCACTTAATCAATAGTTGTGTTAGAAACTTTATAAAAATTCTATTTTTGAGGAAAAACAATGGTTTGACGCTTGCTAAAAAAAACAGAGATGCGGCTTTTTCTTGAATCCCAAAAAGAGATTGGGCCATGTCGTCGTCCAAGACGTCACGATTTCTATTCGATTGACAGCAGAACTTTTGTTTGCCTTGAGTTTGACACCTGTTTACGATATAACAAAAGCAACTGTAAAGAATACACATATCCTCACTTTGATGGCTTATGTAAGTGGCATTTACACCACCAATCAAATAAAAGTTGCGGCTAACTTTTTGACAGCATAGCGCGATCTTGCCTTTTAAAGCGTGTTTGCCTATGCTTGCTTCTTTACTCTAATTTAAGACAAATTTTAATTCAATATTTTTTCTAAAAAATTATAAAACGATTGCACATATTAAGGACAGGTCAGCTAAAAAATTTCAAAGAAAGTTATACCAAATTTTCCTTGAACGAAAATGTATTCTAACCACCTTATTTAGTCTGTAGTTTAATCTTCGCCTAAAGACCATTTCAATTCGGAAAAGTTCGCTCTGATTTCTGAAGTTTTAATGTTAGCTCAGGTGTGCCCAATTTGATTTCAAAAGCGTCCAATTCGGCATGAAAAACCTGAGAAAGAGAAAACGAACGAACCATTACAGGCCGTCATCCTCCTTTGTATCTTATTTTTGAAACGTCAATTTTTTTATGAACATGCAGGGATACAAAGACACATACAAGGATTTGTGGGTCGAAGATGTGTAGGCGTCGGAGTAAAGTAGAGCATAGAACATACAATACCGCCCGCGTCGCGCGGTCAAAAAGACGGTTTGCGACGGAAAAATCCGTCGCAAACCGTCGCATGCTCATAACTCCTTTAATCTTGAGTTGTTTCAGAAACTGTTGGCACTATTCGATTCGCCTCCTCGAGATCTACAGAACCATATATGAAGCTTTACCAGACCACCGCGTTTTCGCCGTGGGTGGCCTAAAAAAATAACTGCAGCAGGCTTTTGCGATTGGAGCACCTTATTTTCCAGGACGTGCATGTGACGTGCAGTGTTTTCGGAGTATCTCAAGCATGGCGTGCGTTGTCAGTGCTCTGTCATGCCTGGAATGTTCCGAGAGTGCGCCGTGCACAATGCATATAGGATCGAGCCTATCAATCGAGCGAGCGGAAGCGGTTCAAATGTCGGGCTAAACATCAAAGCTTACCCTCTTTAGGTACTTTAGTGCACACACTGACTGCAGCTTATAAAAATTAAGAGGTTTTAAGAAGCGAGAACAGACAGTGCGCCGTGCAAAATGCATATACAAATGCATAAGAGCTTTTACATATTCCTATGAGTAACACCTCTTTCGGTCCGTAACCTTCTATACATCACATATTATTAGCATGAGTACATTGCTACAGGAGTCACCATATAATCAGTGTAGCCAGATTGTAATTGCTCAAGTGATTTTAATGGTTATTTTGTTTGTTTGTCGACTTCATTGACGTTGTAGTGCACCCTAGAGTGCAATTAAATAAATAAATATACGATAGAACCGTGTTTGAAATTAGATTAGATTAGAAATTTCCGCCCGCCCTACTCAAGAATTGCTGTACTCTGTTCAAGGAGGCTTTAGTGTACGCTGTGAACAATGCGTATAGAATAGAGCCTATCAATGGAGTGGGGCGACCGCTCGCAAATGCACGCGCGGGCGAGTTCGTAGCGAAATAACTCTATCAAGTTCAAATCGTTTGGGCTGCAACCCGAAGACTTTGTAGGCAGTATAAGGTTCTTGATGTGCTCTAAAGCACAACGGTGTAGCTCATGATTGGACTAAATTACAGCGCTGCGAAAATGCAGGTGAGGCTTGTGCGACCCAATTTTTTCCGATTTCGGTCGACCATTGCGCGAAGACACGGCGAGCCAACGGCATGCAAATGCGTAGGCGAACGGAACTCCTAAGGTGCTTTAAGACACCTAAGGTGCTCGCAAGTCCCCAGCTGCCTAAACTACCTTAGCCACTTCTACCATTTTAGGGCGGCGGACTTTGCGTTTGAAGTTTCCTGCTCTTTTACTCGCCCACATTTGGGTTTTCAACACTCCCAATAACACCATTTTGTTCACCACGAAAAGCTCTATCGAATGGTGTTACTCTCGACCAATTTCAAAAAAATCGATTTTTTGACAGCTTCCCATCGAGGACGAGGGCGCCATTGGCCGGGCCGGCGCGGACGATGACGTCATCGAAAACCGATGTTTTCGAAATTGGCCAAATTTCCTCGTGCAAGCTTCGTCCAAAATCATCCAGCCGGTTATTTTGGGCGCCGATTACGAATCCGACGTCCGTTTTTGAAAATGCCGCCGATTCCAGTAGGTTACTACCCGTTTGAGGGTGGTCGGATCAGGAACACCGGTCACCCTCAGTTATCGGTATGGGCGGTCTCCTGCCGTAATCGCCCGAATGAACTTCGGCATCCTGTTCGGCACCCCGAATAAGTCCCCGCCCCTATACGAAGTTTGAGCAAAATCGGTGATACTGACGAGAAAATTCGGCCAATATCGAAAACATCTATCTTCGATGACGTCATCGTTCGCGCAGGCTCGGCCTGGAGCGCCCCGTCCTCGATGGGAAATTGTCAAAAAATCGATAATTCTGAAATTGGTCGAGATTGACCTCATTCGAAAGCGCTTTCCATGCTGAACAGAAGGGTACCACTGCAAACGTCGAACACTCAAAACCTGGGCGAATAATGGCGCAGGAAACTTCAACGCTAAAACTCCGCCGCCCGAAAATGGCAGCTGGTGCTAAGGCGGTTTAATCAGCTAGGGAATTGTTAAAACATTCTCTTAAAGAACCTTAAGTGTTCTGCTCGCTGGCGCATTTGTAGGCCGTTAGCTCACCGCGTATTCTTGCAGGTGTCGACTGAATTTGGAAAAAATTGTGCCACGCAAGGCTAACCTGCAGTTTCGCACCGCTGTAACTTTGTACATTCGTAAGCTACATTGCTGTATTTCAGCGCAGCGCTAGAACATTTTGCTGCCTACAAAACTCTCAAGCTGCAGCTGGAAAGGTTCAAACATGACAGAGTTATCGTGCTCAGAACACGCCCGCGCGTGCAATTTAGCGCAATGACGGTCGATGTTCTCCTCGATCTTACTCGCCATATTACAGTTTTCCCTACTCACAGTAACACTGTTCAATTCAGCATGAAAAGCCCTATCGAACGGTGTCAAGCATGGCCCAATTCGAAGACATCGGTTTCCGATGACGTCATTGACCTTCTGCCGCGCTGTTGAGCCGCCTCGCCTTTGACACGAAATTGTCAAAAAACCGATATTTCCAGAATCGCAAGAAATTGGTACCGTTCGATAGCGCTTTTCATGCTGAACAGAAGGGTACCACTGAGAGTGTCGAACAATCAAGACTGGGCGAGTAAGAGTGCAAGAAACTCTAACCGCTATCTTCCGCCGGTTTAAACTGGCAGCTGAGGCTAAGGCAGTTTAGAAAGCTGAGGAGTTCTGAGCACGTCGTCGTGAAGTACCTTAAGCGCTCTGTTTGCACACGCATTTCAAGACCGTTTGCTGGCCGGGTCTTCTCGCAGTGGTCCACCGAAATCGGCAAAAAATGCGTCACACAAGCCTCACCTGCATTTTCGCACCCCTGTAACATTGCCTCTTCCTAAGCTACACCGTTCTACATTAGCGTACTACTAGACCGTTTTACTGCCTACAAGACACACGAGTTGCAGCCGAAACCATTTGAACTTGAAAGAGTTATTGCGCTCCGAACACGTCCGCGCGTGCAATTTGCAAGCGGACGCCCCCCTCGATTGAAAGGTTCGACTCTATATGCATTGTTCACGGCGCACTCCAAAGGCTAGCTGGACAGCCTTAGAGCAATTCCTTAGTAGGGCGGCTGGAAATGTATGATAGAACTCCCCAAACGCTCATTCTACCAGTTGAACCCATTCGATTATTCGATTGATAGGTTCATCTCTATACGAATTGCACGCGGCGCACTCCAAAGGCTCATCGGACTGACTGGAGCACTCCTAAGTAGGACGGCTGGAAATTTCTCATAAAGTTCTCCAAACGGTGCAAGATAGTCTTGAAAGCTTTACATTCTCCATCAAGCGAAGATAGAAACCCAGTGGACATGCTTCCGCCCATTCGATTGATAGGTTCGATCTTATATGCATTGTGCACGGCGCACTCTCGGAACATTCCAGGCATGACAGAGCACTGACAACGCACGCCATGCTTGAGATACTCCGAAAACACTGCACGTCACATGCACGTCCTGGAAAATAAGGTGCTCCAATCGCAAAAGCCTGCTGCAGTTATTTTTTTAGGCCACCCACGGCGAAAACGCGGTGGTCTGGTAAAGCTTCATATATTCTGTAGATCTCGAGGAGGCGAATCGAATAGTGCCAACAGTTTCTGAAACAACTCAAGATTAAAGGAGTTATGAGCATGCGACGGTTTGCGACGGATTTTTCCGTCGCAAACCGTCTTTTTGACCGCGCGACGCGGGCGGTATTGTAGAACACTTATTTGCCAAAAGCGACACGAAGACATTAGCATAAAAGTTTCAGCAAAGGTTGACTTTTTGTAGGTTAGCAAAAGCAGGGCGCAAAGATTTATTTCCATAAAGAAGAAGTGCTTTTTCTTGAAGAGCGATTCCATAATTCATTCACTGAAAGGGTGGTTACTTAATATGTTAAAACAAGGTACTGCTCGCTCAGCTTAAAAGCTAATTTGTAATTGAGCTCACCAATGTGCTCTCTGTTTAAGAAAGTTTTCTAATTTGTGGTTAAATGCTCTTGATGATAAAATTAGGGGATGATAAAATTGAAAATTAAGAAGTTGAGAATTAGTGCTGGAAGTCCATTCCAAGTTTTAATAACACGAGGCTAAAATGATTCTCAAAGAGTTGTGGAATGCGGCTTTTGCGGCTGAATTCAGTGATTGTGACCTCTGGTAATCCCATTGAATGAGGAAAGGATGATGTGTTTATTCTTACCGATATCCAAGTAGTCAATAACAATTCTAAAAACAAGGTTTTGATCATAGATAGTTCCACACCGTAGATAGTCTTCTTTATCAGCAAGTCAAAAAGGCTATCTATGGTTTTGACCATAGATAGTCTTTTTACCACTAAGACGGTTTTGACCAGCTTAGTGTTAAAGAGGTAGTATCGAATTGAGCCAACCTTTCAGGATAAGAACCTTGGAATTAACCTTTCCAAATGAACGCTTGTTTTGCAAATCGTTTTTGCACGCTTTCTATCTGACTGACAATACTTTGGTTTGATTGTGTTGTGAAGTAGTATAGAGGATGGCATTAATCAGTCGCCTTAGGATGCGCCACGCATTCTGCTTCTACAGGCTGTCGTGCAGGCAATTTGAATCTTGATAAATCTGTCGATGCTGATTCCAAAATCGGATCTATGTTTAAAACACGCAATTTGAAGAGCGTTTCCAAAAAGCGCCGGAAAAGGCGTTTTGTGCACTCCTCAAAAAGATGCATGTGTTATTGTGCTATGGCCAAACAGTGTAGATAACAGACATGTAAAGGCTTCAGTACTGCTTCCACTTTATACGACCAATATAACTGTAATCTACTTTCATAATCATTTTCATTAGCATCTGTCCCGCTTGGTGGCGGGGTCCGCTCTTCTGGTGTGGTGACGCCAGCTCTCGCGATCAAACGCTTGGTCGGAATGGACACCAGCTAACTTCAAGTCCATATGCAATGTATCTAGCCAACGTTGCTTCGGGCGTCCCCTGGGCGGCTTTCCAGAGACCTCAAGGTTCAGGACAATCTTTCGGACAGTGTCGTCGTTAGCGCGAAGGACGTGGCCGTACCATCGAAAACGAGCTTCGCGCAGCTTCTCGGCCATCGGTGCGGCACCGAACTTCTGTCGTATGGCGTCGTTGCGAACGCGGTCCAAACGCGTAACTCCAACCGTCCACCGTAGCATTTTCGTCTCCATTACACTGAGGCGGCTTTCAATTTCCTTCGTCACGGGCCAGCACTCAGCACCGTACGTCGCTACTAGGCGGACGCCTGTCCTATACACCTTTGATTTGAGGTGCTCAGGTATTGTCCTGTCGCAAAGCATCCCAGTCAGCGAGCTCCATCTGGACCACCTCCAACTTTAGGCTTCCATCGGATGTGACTGTTGACCCAAGATACTTGAAAGATGTAACTCGTGAGAGCTCAGTACCATTGATCTTAATGGATCCATGCTCATTCACATCCGTCATCAGGTACTCCGTCTTTTTGACGTTTAGCTTGAGTCCGAGCAATGCCAAGCGATCGCACCATTCCTGTGCCTGTCGCTCGAGTTCGGCTTTCTCCTCACAAACAAGCATGACGTCGTCAGCATACACCAACGTCCAAGGTGCCGCCATTTGGAGATCTCGTGATATTGCATCCATCACGACGACGAAGAGCAGTAGGGATAGCGCAGATCCCTGATGCACACCTACAGTGATGGGAAATTCCATCGAAGTGCCCTGTGGCGCTCGTACTCGACTCTTTTGGCAAGAGTACATAATGCGCACCCAATCAATAAGCTCTTCAGGACTACCATGTTCTCGCAACGCGTACCACATAACTTTTCGCGGAAGGCGGTCGAAGGCCTTCTCCAAGTCCAGGAAGGCAAAATGCACCGGTTTCTGTTTCTCGCGGTGCTTCTCTAGCAGAAGACGTACGGCGTGAATGGCATCAACGGTGCCACAGCCAGAGACGAAACCACACTGATTCGTGGAAAGCTGGACGACATCCTGGATACGTCCATCAACAATTCGCTCAAAGAGTTTGTAAAAAGTGTAATCTACTTTGATTTTCTTAAATCTACTCTGGATGGTTAGTTTTTATCGCGCTGGATCTGGTCTGTATTGTTTCATTACTCTGCCTTTTCATTATTGTAGCAGTATGTCAACGTGTTTTGCTTCACTTGAGGTGCACTCTGTGTAGTGTGCAAATAAATAAGTAAACAAACGATAGTGCTTGAGAAGCCACTTACGTTGGATATACTTCATCGACGGGATCCGGCGTTTTCATCGCTGCAGTCAGAATGAACGATGATAGCAGGTTACCGAATACCTGACCACTGTGCACGATCATGAAGAAGTAACCAAAAAATCTGAAACGACGAAATCTTTCTCAAAAAGCAAACCTAAACTTTATTCCCGGTTCTCCCCATAAAGCCACTCATGTTAAGGAGGTCCTGCTCACCGCACTATTACAGTATTCTGGCTTTCAATGTTGACATGTGCATAGCGGGTGCCCATTTCTGTTATGTAAGCACACTTTGCTCCCCATAAGCAGGATCCTGAACAGTATGTCTCGAAGACGAATAACTCATAACGGAATTCAAACGTACCTGCCACACCAGCGAGTACAGACGCAGGAATCAGCGAGGAGTAGCTGGAACAAAGGAAATTAACGATGAACACGGATCAATGATAGATATTCCGAGAGCACAAAGTCTCGTACACATTTATCAACCTTTTACCATAGTAAGTCAAATGTTCAGAGAGAAAGTTTAGCTAGAACAAGTTACTTCAAATTCTCAGTCTCTGTGAGGTGGAACGTAAATGGTTTCAGCGCTCCTTCCATTCACATACAGAATGATTGGCAAAGTGCCAGATCTAATCCATCGAAACAATACCTTGGACGGATGTTGACAGCCATGTAAAATACGTAGACGCTCATTGCCGTAATCAAAGTGAGCTTACAGCCTAGTCGGTTGATCATGTAGGTAGGCACGAATAAAGAGGATACAGCCAGCGACAGGTACAACACTCTGAACAGTAAGCGAATCGGGCAAATTTTAAAAAATCTGGAATAAATAAACAACAGGTGAGCCAACAAGCATTGTGAAAACAACTGAAATGGAAAATAGATTTTGCTAAGAAGCTTATCACTGTCAATAACAGAAACTCGAAAACATGTTAATAATTGTTTAAAAAACCGTTGAACAGTTCCTAATGGGGAGGTTTTGTGGCTCAATCCCCACTCGTAAGTGGGAATAGAATATAATTGTGACTTGATTACATTAGGTAATTACAATAACAAAAGACAAAGAAGAAAAGATGGCGTTTCTCAATCCCTTCTCTGATGCGCCACGCATTCCCCTTCTGGAGGATGTCGCGGATGCGGTTTGAATGCGCAGTTGGCCATACTGACTTCGCGAATGACTTGTGGTGGCCGGTCGGTGAACAAGTCAACGCCTTATTTTTCCCAGGCAAGCCTACTACCAATTTCTCTGCCCTGGAGGGATGGAGCGCTTGATTGGCCTAGGCGGGAAATACGAATCAGTAGAGTGGTATCACGCGACAGCCGGCACCTCCTCCGACAGCGCTGCAATAATAATGCCGGGTTTTATAAGCAAACTTCAATTTTTATTAAACATAGCCGTTCATGGACACCAAGAAACTGTAGGACTCTACGACTGAAGGTCCATATTGGCGTTAATTCTACTATTTCTTCCGCAAGTTCTTCAATGTTTCCCACTTATTTATGCGTTCTACATGATTGAGAGCACTGAGTTCCCTATAAACTACGATCTGATACCAAAGCTCACTTCACGTTTGCTCACGGTGTCCTATCAGATGCGGTTTGGATTGCTTCTGAGATGCAGTCCGAGGAGGCTCCACCTGTCTCCTGTTCTCTAAAGTTGTACCTATTCAAATAGTTATTGGAATGATTTTTATTCGGTGTTAATTATTCGAATTCCAATCTTCCGAAAGTCGTGTCTTCCAAGTATATTCGAATTCGAATATATAAAATTTTTAAGCGTTCGAAATCATTCGAATATTGTAAAACATTTGAAGAGCACAACCATAGTGTGCGCGTATTCAATATTATTGCTTCGAATTTTTCCACTCAGGCCAAAAAATGCTTTCATCCGTTTAGGGTCAATGAATTAGCACCATACTTGCCTAGGAAGGATAAAGCACTCAACTCTTTATCGGCGGCCATCGTAAGTCACTGTCTACCCCAAATACGCATTCAGGAAGTAAGCAATTTTGTGTAAAAGCTCAACATTGAAAGAATAATTGTGAGGGATAAAGCCCGGCGTTACTCAACCTGTTTTGGGATGCGCAACGCATTCTACTTTCACGGGATGTCGTGGAGGTCGCTTAGGTAACCTACACCTTAAACCGTAACCATCAAATGGACAAATACATAAGTGTTTTATACAATTCATGTAACATTTCAGCGGCCCCAGAGGGATGTAATGCTTGGTTGGCCTGGGCAGGAAGTTCGTGCCAAGAACCTGATTGGGGAACAAACAACAGATGGTACCTACCCTTACGGTTCCACGTTAACGTTTGAAGAATTGAGAATGAAACAGTTAGATGACACATAATCCGTAGAGATGGCTGAGCTTCAACGTTATATGTAACTGATTAATGGAATTCCAAAGGCAACATACGCTAGACTGTCAGCTCCAAGCTCGTTGTTCACAGAGGTCTGTAGATTCGACAAGCCATTCAAAGCAGAGAATAAGAAAAGAAACGCCACCGATATGATGAGAAGATTTGACTGAAACAATCATTCATTACTTGTTAACCAAACATTTTCTTAAATAATTGTGGATGTCGCTCTCTACTTTTCTACTAATAGTAGGACTTGTGCATACAGATATTTAGAAGGTTCGGACATTATTAGCATTTTATTGAAACTATGATTTGAAGTGTTCTACAACTGTGTGATCAGTCATACCTACTTTCGACTCATTCGTATTTCCTAAACAATTTTCGTGTGGCACAGTACGGTTTGTCGAAGATTTGAGATGTTACAATCTAGGAATTTTTCTAGACTCCTAATTTTGCTAACGGTAACATCCCAAAGCTAAAAGCCTCCTATAGTTTTACCCCATCGCACGCAAATTGAACAGCACTATTGAGATTTAATCCTGCATAATCCGAAAGTTCACTGCGATCCAAATCGCGGCTTGAAAAAAGTTTCTTCTTGATAATGTTGAATAGATACTGAACGAACCCTGATCTTCTGCATAACCTTGCCGACTTTTATCTTCTCGTTGCCACTCAGCATCGCGCGCTTCTTCTTTCGAATGATTTTCGCTAGAAAATCTTGGCTGAAAAGAGGGCAGAATCAGAAGCAAACGAGAGAGTATGACTGTCACCTACTTGTAGAGGTATCCGGCACTCTCTGGCGCGTCGTCCTGGTCGACACTGGTCATCAGATGCTGCATGGTGACCAGATGTTGACGACGAGCGAATCGACGTCGACTGCCATGAATTGGACAGAACGGGTCGTACTCCGGCAGGCGGGATATCTAGATATAAAGTGCTTCTTTTGCTTACATCATCTTCCCCTCTAACTCGCTGTTATGAAGTGTTAAAATTAATGTTACGTCAAGTACTATCCTTCTGGGATGCCCGAATAGTGTATTCGAACAACTTATTCGAATAATTATTCGAATAGTCGAATAAGCACAGCTATAGTAGGTGGGTAATAGACATTGGACCCGACGCCGATTTTCCGATAATCGGATGATTCGGATAGGCCATTTTTTAAACCCCGGATCTTCGGATAATTCAGATAACGCAATTTTTGATCAAGCCGGATTTCAGATAAGCCGAAACCGGATAAACCCAGCCGGATATCCGAAAATGCATGATTTGGATCCCATGTCTAGTAGGTTTTCAGCAGATGTGTTACTATAAACACTGCTTCAATCATTCCCTATAAATTCAGTCATGACACCTCAATGTTCTTCTTCCTGTTATAATATGCCAGCATCATACGAGATTTTCTTGTGTATTCTACATATGTGTATGCAAAATTTTGTGCCACCTGAGAAGTGACCTTTGAGCCATGGCAACGTTCCTCCTTATCTCTCTCGATTAGCACTTTAAAAACTAATATACTGTCCTTATTGAGCCGTCATGAATTTTATAGGTCTCGCACTAGCTCAGACCGTGGAGGCGTCAGCTGCGCGTACACCCCGAATCGGTTCATGTTTTGGGTTCCGTTCTGGTCATCCTAACATTCCAACTTTTCAGAGTCAGGGCGTGGGCTACAGGCGGTCTGGGAGTGAGAAAGCACTGACTGATTAACTTAACCGATGGCGTCTACAAATCACTGTATTGGGCTGATACGAATTCAGATTTCTTCCACGACATCCCGAGGAAGAAGTAAGGTGCGTGGCGTTATTTGTGTCATGCCGATCATTGTCCTTCAACCTAGTCTTTATAAAAATCAATAAAGCAAGTAAGCAAGTAAGTAAATAAGGAAGAAATAGGAATACGTTTTTTGGCCTAGATAATGACATGCGGTGCCCAACTGAAGGACAGCTCTATATTTTATCCTGGGCCGAATTCCTCAATTTCAGGGTTAAGGAGAAGAACCCACGTGAGAATGCGAAGATAACCACGAAAATCGTCGAGCATCCTCCTCCTAGCACTACAGCCTCCACTGCATGTGTACAGTATACGATAAATACAACGCCGATGAATGTTGTCCCTTCTACCAAGCATTCCCGCGGATTTAACCGTTGATGAATACGGCCACAGGACGGATTGTTTAAAGCCCAGCTTTACTTTCTTATTTTATGGTATTTCGACGAACATATAGGCAGTTGTCGTTAATGTTGGCTACACTGTGGGAGCGTGGAGGTGCCTCGGATCAATCACGCCGCATGAAGTGCCACTCAGAGGGAACTTGTTCAACCGGTACTCTGACGGGCATTGATTGACTGGGGTGCTTTTACCCTCTCATGTAGGCCAAATTAGCGACTAGTATTCAAATTCAACGATCGCGTACCTCAGTTATTGTGTCTCGATGATCTGTCTCTTCAAGCGAGGCACCTCGGAAGAGGTACGCGCTGAAAATTAGAGCTTACTTAGTGAGATAGTATGTTTAAAGCTAATTAATAGCAACAAAATAGTTTTCAAGCAGCTGGAAAGCACCTACCATTTCTCCTGTTTTGTCTCTGTAGCTGGCAGAAGAACTCTTCCAAGATCGCGGAACGAAAACGGCTTTGGCTCTTGGAAGAATTCCCTCGGTCTTAAAAGGACTTTATTATTCAAAACAGCTGGAAAATCGGAAGGCAAGCAGTAACAGTTTAAGGGTATATGTTATCAAGTTCATCAAGAAAAATTTTGATGCTTTGTCCACAAGTCCATATAAGTAGTAATGAAGGGTAGTTATCTGCTACAAAATTGAAGAGGGGTGTCACCCACTGCTTGACTCCAAAAGGTTTACGCGATGTTGCCTTTCGGGCTTTATTAAGGGTGGCCTTGACGTCTTCTCATCACTGTGTTTCGAAAATGGTCACTAGCCTTCTGCAGCAGGTTTCCAATGGGATGGTGTCCACTTCAGTGTCCTTGTAGAGCGGAAATGTGGGGTCTTTCCGTTTCGGGAGAGCGCCTAATTTCTGCAGCACATGAATCGATGCCTTCCGAATCGTCTCCAGAGCAGGGGACCTGAAATAGACGTGGTAAATAGCCTTTGAGTCACAAAAGTTCACGAGAGCCCTTCTTACTTGCTGCGCCGTCGACTTTCGGCTCGTTGTCGCTCGGCTTCTTCAGCGATGTCTTCCTTGGCCAAGCCAAGTGCTTGCAGTTCCACGTCGTCAATTTTGATCATTTGCTAAAGGAGAACTAAGAACTTGAGGAGACTTTAATCGAAGAGGTCAAAAAGACAGGCCTTCGTAAGGGTTTGCGTTTTGTTGAAAAAAGCAATCAAAAACACATTTACAGATCTATTTGAAGCCGGTTTGATCATCTATCAACACCTTTGTGTCGTAGCTTTTCAAACCAAATCACGAACGCCGAGGGAATAGGGAACACCAATCTTTGGAGATGAAGTCTAAAACTTCCAACACAACGGCCGAGACGATTCCTATTTCTGTATGCTTTAAACGGGAATTCTTAATTAAGAAGTATTCCATGCTGCACATGATTAACTTATAAGAGAATGCCTTATGACCCTGCAGCCCTTACAAGGGAAGGTTCCCATCTCATGGTGAGCTTTCGCGATGCTATTTTGACAGAAATTGAGGCCACTTAAGCGGAGTCCAGAACTACAGTTAGTTTTTGCTGAACGGTTTTTTAAAGACCGGAAAAAGAGGTGTGAAAACGTGTACGCAACACTCTTCAGCCCGTATGACACCCTACGAGATGTGCCTCTATGGTAGGAGTGCCGCCTTATAGGAGTACAACGTCGGGCTTTTGAGTTCGAGTCCGCGTACTGCCAATATTCTTGCACATATTAGTTTGTTGTTATTACGATTTTTCATGATCACAGAAGTTAATTCTAGACCATCAATGCTCAAAATAGGCCAAGGGTGTCTATTTGCGCGTTTATATGTGCTAGTTTTTCAATGATGAGTGTCTGCATCACCACGATATCGTATCTTATCACCAGTGATACCGTAATTGCACACAAATACGCATATGTTACGGTTGAATTTTATTAGCCCGGGCCATATCGGTGAACCAAAAATATCGTTCTCACATGAACGTGTTATCGGCCGACTACTTCCCACTTTCATATCGGATTTCACAGCAGATTAGTATATGCAGAATTACTGGAAATACGCGGAATCGATCTCAAAAGCCCGCCGGTGTGCTCCAATGAGGCAGCACTCCTACCGACTGCTCCACCGAGGCACGTCTCGTGGGGTGCCATAGGGTTGAGATTGTTGCACACTAGTTTTCATACCACGATTTTAAAAGAGCGTTCAGCAAAAACTAACGGTAATTTTTACCTCTGCTCACACTGCCCGACCTCCTGCCAAAATATCATCGCGAAAGCTCACCATGCGGTGGAAACCTTTCTTCGTTAGCGACCTAATCCAGGGATAAGCTCGAATAAGCTCTGATCGAGAACTTGATCTTCTATCTTTTACTTGCTGGTCAGATACTGCAGCGAAATACAGGGTGCTGCGCTTAAATCAAAAGCAATTTAGATTCAAATTCCCCTTCATACCGTAATTCCGCATCGGTCACAAATCAGAAGCCTCTAGTAAGAGTCATGGCCTCAGAATAGCCTCGATATTTCACACAAGTGCAGAGTACATCAGAAGAGATGCGATTTTCGAAAGTATTCGCGCTGAGCGTTCGCCAGGTGAGATAATTTGATTCCCGAGATCAACCGTTTACGATGGTAAGACCAGGTACAATGCTTATGAAGAGTCTGACCAAAGTTCCTCAAACCCGGCGAGAAAAATCCATTCGCGAGAACGAGTGTCAAAAACTGCCCAGTCGTGTAAAAGGCTCAGGCCCTGATTTTGGGGAACCCGGGGCAATCGGTGAGGAAATTGCCATCAGTGTTGGGTGTGATAGCGAGCGTAGCGTCAGTGAGGCGACATGTCTTCCAGCAGAACGTCTTCCAGCAGTACGCGCAAAGGCCGACACGAGCTCCAGAACTGGTTGTCTGATAACTTGGACATGCTTTGGTTTAAAGAGTTCTTACCCCGAATAGCCCGGATTTGAATCTCCTGGCCGCCACGTGTTTTGCTGACGCTCTGATTGGTTACGGTTAGCTGCCGCTTTTCCGAGCCACCATGTAGGCCAAGCTATCGACTAGTACCATACTTTCTCTGAGTTAAAATTATTCCATCTACATTCTTAACTACCACTCCAAAGGACCACATACTTTACACATTTATTTGGGTCAATAATTTGACAAAAGTAGCATACGCTTATTCTAACAGAAGGGTGGAGGTTCTTTTAATATGAATCGCTTCCCCAGTTTAAGCATTTCGGATACCACCGTTGTGGATCACTTTTTCATAAGTTTTCACTAAGTTTACAAAAATGTTTATTATACATATGCAAAATTCTTCACTAGCCTTGGAAAAATTTTGAAAATATTTTCACACTTTCCAGTTTTTGAATTTGCTATAGGGACGATTCTGATTAAGTAAACAAAGTATTTAATGTAGTAAGCACTCGACTATATATAAAACGATCTACTATCTACGATCTACGATCTTCACCAATCTACTCCCTTGTCCAATCATCCTAACCAAATTAATTGGTTGAAAACTTCACTTCATCCAGATCGAAACCATTGAATCTTCGATGGTGTTGATTGTACAAGGTCAATATCATGCGAATACGATGGTTTGTGAACGCTTCACAATATATAACTGTTATCGATCGGCGAATCAATATCGCTATCGATTTTTGCTCAGAATTGACCTCCTGATGGAGGAGTGGTGCATACTTTAGATGCCTGTGGACATCTAAAGCAACTGGCAAACCTAACCGACATTGCCGACTTCTGAGTGCCAATTAGGCTCGTTGAACGTTTTCCAACAATTGCTCAAAAAATTGCTCGATTTTTTGTTGGATTAATCAAAAATCGAAAGTCGCTGTTGAGCAAGCATCGCAAAGAAACGTACTAGTGGAATTTGTTTCAATTCGAACGTCAACTGATGTCCAGTTCAATTGAAATTCGAAATGTGTTGCAACAAAGACATGAGTAGGATTCTTGTAATAAAAATAGTGACTTATATCTGAATTTTGAAAGTTATCAGCCAGTTTTAAGTGGAAGATTTCACGACACGGTGATCAACACAACGGTCATTTTCGCTTTAGCCACGACGTCTGGTCCGAAGGTGTTCAGTTGCGCTCGCTGGCCAACCTTTATTTTAGAGATCTGACATTTTGTTTCAGACACAATCAAAAAAAAACTGTGTCTCATTTGATGAATGAATAACCCAGAGGGTTAAGGTAATGTAAGAAGCTTTTCATAGTGCAAAAATTTCTATGAAATTGCCGCTTGAAATCTCAACTTCTTTTCCAACACCGCATAACAACATAAGGATACTTCTACCTCCACTTTAGAATTTTGTGTACGTTTATGCTTAAATGAATGAATAAATAAATAAATAAATAAATAATGATAGCTGGTCAGTGCCTCATTAAAAACATATGTATAAAGAAGAAGGAAGTTATCAAAGTAAAATCCCCAAAAATCAAAAATTCATAAGCAGCAGGTGGAAAGTCAGAGCGGAGACACTAGCGTAGGCCTAGAGATGTCATATTCGCAGCTCAAATGGCTTTTGTTTAAAGCCGTGGAGACGACACCAGGGCGACACAGATCGTTCGAATCTGCTCGGACACGCGTACCTGTGAGTCACTCCGACGAGGAGTGGACGCCTTCCGTTCCTGCTCATGCTCCAGCATATCCCAGGCGTTCGAGTCGCCCATGCTTCCTTAACTTCCTCTCAACATATCACGACGACACTGGACCAGCTTCATTCGCGAAATTTTAGGAATTCAGAAAACAACGCAGTGTGAAGAGAAATCGGTGCCGAAATGAAAACGCGAAACCACGCCGAAATCCTCCCAACCAGCTTTTTTCTCTTCAAAAACTGAGTCACATAAAAGAGAACGAAGCATCGAGGAAGACGGAAGAATGGGTTTCCAGCTGTAGTTCGGGCATATGCGGCCAGAGAAACAGCTGCAACATTTGCGGTGCAGGATGGACGGCGGCGGCGCGGCTCGCTGTAAAGCTTCCATGAAATCTACGAATTGCACTGAAACACGTGTTCACCGTCAAATTAGCCGAGGTTAGCGCCGATGCCTGCTCGGGTCTCCTTAAGGTGTCTAAGAGGTGTCAAATTCAGTGTTAAACAAGGCCCTGAAGATAGAAAACAGAAAGCTCAATTTAGTCTGCGAAAGCTGATAAAAGCGGAATAATATGCCCTATATTTGATGAAAATGTTTGTGTTTTAATTTTTAAAATTGCTGTTTTTCTTCCTTTTCTGCTCATTCTGCGATAGCGTTATGCTTTGTTTAGTTGCTTTATGGCACACTATCTGCAGTGTGATAAATAAATAAATAAAATAATGGATAAAAGAACAAAGGTTTGTGTTAATCAGCCCTCTTTTCTTTGCATTTTAAAACAAAAATTTTGTGTTAAAATAAAAATAGTTCAAAAGAATTTCTTACAATTTTCGTTATTTTCTTAACCAACGAGGGTTGTTTGAATTTATGAGAATAAGCCATGCATTTTTTACTTTTTTCTGACAATTTTGAGTTGGCTTCTTAAAATCTAAAGAATAAAAGCGTAAAGCGAGACCTTTGTCAATCCCTTTTAGGATGCGCCACGCATTCTACTTCATGGGGATGTCGTGGAGGGAATTTGAAAGGGTATTTTGCCATATAATAACTTGCAGTGGTTAGCCGACGATCAATTCAGTGTCTTATCCTTGCGTGCCAAGTCTGGTACCAGTTCTCCGACCCTGGAAGGATGAAAGCCTTGTTTTGCTGGAAACTCGTGCCGAGAATATTGCAGCGCGGTGTACGCGAACAGATAACGTTTCCTACGATTATGCTACCGTTGCCCACGTAGTAGCTACATATTTATGTATCTACCAGTTATTATAAAATGTGTGTAACAAAAGGAAGAAAAATATGAAAAAGTAACTCTAGAAGTACAATCAGATCTTCCAGCTAAAAAGCAGCCAAACGTCCATTTTCGTCGATTTTTGCGGGGAGATCGAATCCCTGCTTGTATAGGAGCTACTTTTTTAGAAGTGTTTCTCAGTTTTAAGAGCTGTCCTTTCCTTTACCTTTTAATATTCATTTTAATATTTTAGATTCATTGAATTTTGCTTCAGTGACAAACATGGAATCGAGAAACACTCAAGTTCGTTAAATGTTATGCTTTTCTTCGATTACATTCCTTTTCTTGTATAGCGCACAAACATGTGCAATAAATCAATAAATCAATAATATACAATATAATCAGCTTTTCGGAAATTGAAAGGTCTTTGAATCATGGCGCCCTAACTATACGCAACTGCGTTCTCTGAGTTCGTCCTTACGAAAGAGCGGATACTACGATTTTGAAACCCCGACAATAGATAACGAATGATTTTGCTCAAAAATTTTCGGATAACGGAAAAACGGATACCGACAAACAACAGCACGAAGTGAAACTCGCCTTGAATCGCTCCAATTTCAACATCAGGGTCTGGATTCATCAGCAATTAAACTTGCGAGTAGAAGTCGTAGAGATACTACGATGAAGCATTCATCTTTACCCTTTATCTTATCCCTACCACTTATACCCCGCATACCTCCGGGTTTATTTATTGATGAGTCCGGCTCCAGAAATTGATCATTTAACATATTCTCCATCCAAAGGTGGCTTATCAGCCTCTCAGCTGTTTCCATAAGGTAAGACGGGTTGCCCTACTTTCTTTTCATTCTATCGCCAGCTTTTGAAGCTTTCGAAACTTTATTTATTTATTTGCGTACGCTGTATAAGACAGACATCAGATTAAACAACAACAACAGCATGGTAAATGAACCTATAGATGCTCTGAGATACAACTATGCCGAGAGAATAGACTTTGCTTCGAAGCGTTTGAAGGAGGCTACGGATCAGGGATGGGAGCACTTTTAAGGAGGTGAAGATGTGCAAGTCCTGCTCCAACAGTGAAGGAGTTGGCTCTGAATGTGGTTTTAGATCTGGGAAAAACAATTACCTTTGTTCACTCCTGGTTATCGAAGGGCGTTGAGAATATAATTGTAAAACATTAAACTGCGGATTGCTCATCCTGAAGTTTTCGAACCATTAGAACGTCAAATAGTCTACGTCTTGATTCAAGAGTTGGAAGTCAAAAGCACTTGTTCCTTATCACCGCGCGAGAAATTTTTGAATGGAGGAAAGCTCCCTCCGTATTAGTATCTTCCTGGTGACGTTGTTTTGAATCCTTTCAAGTAATGCAGTATCACGTTTCTCGTGCGGTGCAAATACAACAGTACCACATTCAACAATCGGGCGAACGTAAGTCTTAAATGCTTTAATAAGCACTTTACTATCCTTTGTAGTCAGAGCTTTAAATATATTGCACGTACGAACAAAAGCTGTCCTGTACAATTCCTTAATGAGGAAGAAAGTCGAGCGAATCTTGGTACCTGAACCCAAGGTCTTTGATTTCTTTAACCTTTGCAATTTCAGAACCATTTACGTAGTATTCACTAGAAGTCAGGATATTTACCAGCTGCATGTAGAATGCTTCGTTCTGTTGAAGCGGCAACTGCCAATCTTTGGACCATTTGACCAAACTATCAATTCCTGTTTGAAGAATACTGGAATCCTAGTTATTACTTATTTTCAAATAGATTTTCAAATCATCGGCAAATAGTTTGGCCATAATGCCCGTGTTTTTCAAACTGTCGCCTAGATCAGCGGTGAATATGTTGAAAAGTATTGGCGAAAGTACTCCGCCCTGAGGAATCCCGCTAATGATCTTGAATACATCCGAAAAAGTAGAGTTGACACGGACTTGAAAGGTTCTGCCAGTGAGGAAACATTTCAGCCAGTCATAAATTTTTTTATGAAATCCTAACTTATATAGTTTACACAGAAGCTTTTCACGGGTAACTCTGTCAAATGCTTTGGCAAAGTCTGAATATATTACGTCTACACCTTTTTTGTTGCCCAAAGAGATTGTCCAGTCATTCAAGAACTCCAACATATCGCTTTCAATAGATTTTCCTTTTACAAAGCCATGCTGAGCTGACGGATTTAGGGAATTCTTCACTAAATGTTCCATGAGATGAGGCTTAAGAAGTTTCTCAAATATCCTACAAAACAAGGAAGTAATGCTAACGGGTCTGTAATTGATAGGTTCAGAGGAAGGACGGTCCAGATGGACATGCCAGGAACTTGAAACGATCCTTGGAAGAATAACTTTTCAATTTCTTTTGTCATTTTCAGGCTCTGAAAAAGGTGGTTACGCCAAACATAAGCCGAATAAAGAGTTATACCAAACTTGGCTCACCAGCTTCACACGATATCTTACAGCAAAAGAGAGGACATGCCAGGATTCAACGACAGTCAAGCACGGAACATTCCTAGACACTTTAACAGTCTTTAAATAAAGTACATATCGCGACTTTCTCGCGATCACAGGAAGATTTCGTGGGATATTGTGAGGAATTTTCGCTTAGAGATTTATCAGATTGTGCAGCTGTGCAAACAAAAAACTCTCTATAAAAGAGTCATATGGGAAAATTCACATGGCGCTCTTCTCATGTTTTATTTTTTCTATTCTTCATTCTTTTGTAGGATGTTTTTAGGACGCTCTAATGTGTACTGTATTTGTACAATTTAGTTTTGGTTATAATACCCAAGTTTGAGGTAAACGGTGTCGAACAACTGGTGTATAGGTGTACCGAAGCACATATTCTAAACCACCGACAAATCTAAAGGCCGCCACAGACTTCTGCGGCGCCGCTCGGCGGCGACGCTCAGCGGCTTGACTCATCATCAGTGGGAGCGGTGACGGCGAGGTACTGTACTGTTTCTAGTGGGGACCGACTGGTGCTTAACAATAACGCGCCCCGATGACGATCGCGCGCTCGCATCGACCGTCTCCGCTCTGGATCCCGCCGCGAAAGGGCAGAGCGCAGAGCGCAGACAGACAGACGCTGGAGCGGCGCCGCCGGATGGAATGATTCAAGTCATTTCCGCCAGCGACGCCGCCGGTGCCGCCGGTGCCGCCGGCCGGCCAGCGGCGTCGCCCAGCGGCGCCGCTGGCGGCGCCGCTGGAGGCGAGCTCTGCGTCTCTGCCCTATGGTTAAGCATAGGGCAGCGGCGCCGCTCAGCGGCGCCGCAAAAGTCTGTGGCGACCTTAACTTAGTAGAGTCAATATCTTAAAGACGCTCTATAGGATTCTCTGGGCTCACCAGTGGTAAGATTAAGTAAAAGAAACATAGCCGCTTTTCGGTTGTTTCCAGAGGGTCGGTTGGATTGTTTTATTCACCAGGCGCCTTGTTTTTTTTTAAACTAAATGTGCTGAAAAGTAGAATGGTCCTCGGTTGGTTAGTCTTTCCATTTCTCTTGACTTTTCCATGAAGAAGCCAGAAAACGTCCGGCCGAGTAATGTAAAGAACGATCAGCATTCAAAATTATATAGAATTATTCTTAACATGCTTCTCTAAGCGACGGAATCCACGCGAATCTCCACAACGTTGAAGCCATGAACGGCACGCATTTGGGAAATATGACCACTTGAATGCTCAAAAAATACGAGAAAATTTATCCTAAAACAAAGCTACAGTGCGTCCTCCGCTTCAATCTTGAAGTTCAGCTACACCCTAGCTGTGAACAAATTTTGGCACGTCTGTGCTAACAATACCAAGATTTATGGAAAATCCAACGTGGATGATCCACATAATGATTTTGCAGCAGAAGGTCAACCACAGTTCTCTTCCTAGCTAAATCCTTAAGTGGCCTATATACTTTACCTTTCTAGTCAAAGTATTATTTTTTCCCGCGCCCCTGACAAGGGAAGGATCTGAAGCGAATGTGAACGGAGGAGCGAATCATATAGGGAGAATCCTTACCCCTCAATTGGTTTGAAAATGTGTTTATTTTTTGCCAAATCGTTAAACCCAAGGAGTAAGGGGTCACAATGGGATACGGCGCAGCACGCGTTTGGGGTCTTGTACGCCCGCGATGCTTCTGTAGCCAGTGTCTCGGAGCGCAGGTGGGTAGAGGGTTGACTCATGCGAGGGAGATCAGGGGTTTGGCTCCTGTGCGCTGCAGCGTTTTTGCATTTCAACTGATTGGTTGAGATTTGGGGGATTCTGACGTCTATACCATTTTCAGACGTTTTCTGCACATTTTTCTAGCTGTACGCTGTGGTATTCAACATGGTGATAACCGTTCAACACCTGTGATACACAGGTGCAAAGCGCCTGTGTAGTGAATCGCGGTGTCTTCCTCCATGGTTATGAGCACTCAACCGAAATCCAATTGAAGACGTGCCCTTTCCTTCGAAACAAGAGTTCCACCCGAAAACCTTATCATATGCCAACTGCTTGCTTGGCTCTCCACGTCCATCAGTTCATCTTGCGGATCCCAATCTTCTTCTTCTTCCACCACTTCCAGCTGTTCGTCTTCGTCAACTTCAAGTTGACGTGCATCGAAGTCCCTGAGTGAGCTGGCTATCCGTTCGGCCAGCTTGATTTCTTCCCTCGAAGATTCCTTGTCTAAAGGTGGACCACACTTCAGCGTGAGCAGGTGGATCACCGCTCGACCGTCGGCGGACATTGTTGGTGTTAGGTTCTAGAAAACTTTCAGCAGACCTCTGATTTCCAGGTGACGGGCAGACCAGAGGGAAAGAGTGTATCGATGCCGTTTAGCTTAATTTGCAGGATCCGCACACATCGTTTCTCATTTGAATCACCTCCGATGTCACAACGTGGCCTCCTTTGAAAATCTGAGCAGGATGGTTTTTCCCGAGGCCTTGGGTCCATGTATGGAAACAGACTATGAGGAGCCCGTAGCCTTTATACGCTTCCCGTAAGGTGCCCAGTGGTGCTTCATGCACTTTGTACTTGTGTATCACTGGTGTTGAACATTTATACATCCCATGTTGAATACCACAACGTACCGCTGCGCAGAAAACGTTTGAAAATGGTATAGACGTCAGAATCCCCCAAATCTCAACCAATCAGTTGAAATCCACCCACCTGCACTCCGAGCCACTGCCTGCAGAAGCATCGCGAGCGTACCAGACCCCCAAACGCGTGCTGCGTCGTATCCCATTGTGACCTCCTACTCCCTGGGTTTAGTGACTTGGCAAAAAATAAACACATTTTCAAACCAACTGAGGGATGAGGATTCTCCCTATATGACTCGCTCCCCCCGTTCAGACATACGCTTCAGACCATTCCCTTGTGAGTGATGTGGTCGTGCCTATAGAACTTTCAGTGCTTCATAACCTCGTTTGTCTAAGGGATGCGGCAAAATGAATTATTTTTTCCTACTTGGAGGATGGGAAATCTTTCTACAGAATTCGTTCATGCCGCTCCGTTAACACAGCTCCTCCCTAAGTGCACAGGCTCTCCTAGGTCTACCATCCGCATGGTTCTCGCTTGGCCCGCACTCTTCAGTTCTTGCACGAGATGTTAGGCTGCTTATGCCACAGCAAAGCGGTCGGTGCTTGACTGCATGACGGCGGTGAGATCGCTCAGCAGATGCGGCAGGTGAAGCGGCTTTTGACGACGGCGCAGCTAACGGGGGGCGAGCGAGTTCTGTGCGCGTGTTGTCGACGACGTCTCCCAGTTTGATCGCCCTCGCTACTGGTTGTGTGCCGGTGCACTGGCCGCTGCCAATTCGCTCGAAAGTGGAACCTCCTCCGAGTCGCCGCCCTCCTATCATCCCAACATCACACGAGATCTTACAGAGATCTTACATCACTTACAGAGAGAGAGCTCCACTGATTCGACTGTCATCACTTCCAGCACTTTTGTGATCCGTTCTGCCGATCTTGGCTAAACTCTTGGAATTTATCACTATCGTTATTATTATTTATTGCACGTGCCTGTGCGTTTTTCAAAACTATTGGGTTATGAGTTATTTAATGTGATTATTCAGGGCGCGTGTGGCGCAGTCGGAGGAGGCGCGACTGCTGCGTGCACCCGATACCAGGTTCCTGGTTCGGATTTTCCGCCCAGGCTAACCAAGCCTTCCATCCCTCCGGGGTCGGTGAATTGGTACCAGACTTGTCTGGGAAGGATAGAGCGCTGACTTGTACATCGGCTGGCCACCGCAAGTCATTGTATGGCCAAATACGCATTCATGTCGCCTCCACGACATCCCGTAGAAGTAGAATGGCGCATCCCAGAAGGGATTGAGTAACGCCGCCCTTTATCCTTTATCCTTTTAATGTGATTATTCATATACACAATGAACCCTAATCAATAATACAGGGTGTCTCGAAAAAATGTATACAATGCTTGAAAGGTGATAACATTGCTCACAGAGAAGGTACTAAAAAAGTTAAAGGTTCATATGAAGGCATAACAAGATAGGAATTTTCTGACATATGAACGGTATGGAGTGCGTCATGCACTCGTCTGAAATTCCGCATTTTACTCTCTTTTATTGTGTCTCGCTTGAATACTTTTTATAATCTCTTAATTTCTCCAAAAAGTGGTCATGTCGTTTAATTTGTGTTTTTTTTAAATTTGAAACTTATAAGAACACTACCGCTGGCAAGAAATGCAGGATATTCTTAAAAAAGGGTACTGCTTGTAGTGAAGCTTTTGAAGATGTTTGAGACTCGTATGAAAGCGCAGTGTAACGAGATTTTTGCGGCACGTAGATAGTCAAGATTGCTCCATGTCCCCGCCTGAGACCTTGCATCGCAGACTCGATTTGTTGTGCATGGGCTGAATGCTTGTTACAGTCTTGTTACTACTTGGCTAGATCAATCTGTGCTGTACTTTTTTTATTGTTTGGAACTTGAATCACGTGAAAGAACCGTGACGTGCAGGCTGAACGGAGAGGTTAATTGGCATAATTGCAGTTACCGTTTGACGGAAATTGTTAAAAGATGCAAAGGAGAGGGAATCTGACCAAGTAGTAACAAAACTGTAACAAGCATTGAGCCTATGCGCAATAAATCGAGTCTGAGATGCAAGGATTCAAACGGGTGCATGGCGCACTCCATACCGCTCATATGTCAGGAAATTTCAATTTTTCTTGACTTTTTTATTAGATTCACTGTTAGCAGGGTCATCAGCTTTCTGTGTATACATTTTTTGAGACACCTGTATATTGACCACTCATTGGACGACCTTTCGCCGTCATCCGGTAAGTTGAAGAATTCCACATTCGAAGAAGCGTTGGTTTTTAGAAGTGAAAAGCTGGTGCAACTCGTTTTTAACAGTTTGACCGGAAGCAGAAGATTTACCATCCAAATGGTTCTGAAGATAGCGAAACAAATGGTACTCTGAAGGTGCTAAGTGGGGCTATACGGAGGATCAGTTCAACTCTGTTAAATCTTATCGGGTTATCATAGAGATGTGGGGTTTGGCGTTGTTATGATGGAACAACACGTCTTTGCGATTGGCCAGTTCGAGGCGTTCATTTCTTTCTTCATTTCTTCTTTTCGACAGTTGGCGACAGCAGACATTCGCATCAACAGTTTCGCTTCTTGGAAGCAGCTCAAAATAAACCACCCTAGAGAACTGCAAAGATTTTTTCGTAAGCCGGTTTATTGTGTCATCTTCGTAAAATACTTTACGGAACAGAGCGCCCCATCACTACATAGGATAGATGCGAGATTCACTGTGTGCCGCTTTCCGTTTTTCGTTCGAGAACGTGCATCGAAAAAAATAGAAACAAAAATAAGCATTGTAATGTTACGAAGTCAGCAGTTTGATTAAAGGACTGCATGCAAGGGTTATCTAAATCTCTACTACATCTCCGGATCACCACAGGTAATTTCAATCAACAAATTGTTCATTCAGAGGCGTTCATAATGTTTTTGAAAGTAGAGGTTCTCGCAAGTCTCAAGAGTGGTTAGCTGACAAAATGGTTCACTCCATTTGCTATTCAATGCCCATGGAGCACGTATCTTCAGAGGAAGAGCATCTCTTAACGTTCGACCATGTTTTTAAAAACATTCATCGGTTTAGTAGCATTTTTAGTTATGATCCTGTGATTGTTTCGGCTTCATAGATAGCACTAAAAGTTGATAAAGCATCTTTTTCCGATAAATTCACACATAATTCTACATCCTGCAGTACGAAATCGAGAGAGTGCATAAACGGCTGCTTTGTTTGAAAAGTCTCTTGTGAGTCGGGATGGAGGATAAGCCGTTGTTTTTAATCCCCCGTACCAGTTCATCTTAGGTTTACCACCACGACATTTTGCATGGAGCGTGGTTTGGTGTCGCTCATGACCAAGATCTGTACTGGGACAGCAATTCGAGCAGTTTTCTTGAACCTGGCGGTCCTATATCGTAGTTGCTTAACCGCGGGAGCGTACACACAGATTTCTGCTGTGTATAAAAGAGTTGGCGGATGTCCGTCTCTCCGTGCGTCTATCCGTCCATCCAAGGCCTTTTATAGACTTCGCGCAACGGGCATGTGATTTCAGAAGACGTCTCACCGACATCGTTCAATGTGAGTGACAGTACCAGTTAGTGGTAAGTAAGTGCGACCTTGAGGCAAGGCAAGGGGTCAGATTCGTCAACCGCTTGCCGGCCAGTAGCGATGAAAAGCATCGCCAAACCTAATGAGACCGCAACTCATCAACATGCGGTGTAGCAAATTTGGGGTCAAATTCTCTCTATCGGTTACTACGTAGACCGGTATGGTGAATCCGCGGTGAGATGATACCTGCGATATCGTTGATGAATTTGGCCTCAGAAGAGCGAATTGACCACGGATTAAGCAACGATTTGCCGGCGGTAACGATAGAACTTACCGCGAAACCGTCACGTAGCGCGGTTCGTCAACGCGCGGCGTAGTACGTTCTTGTATCCACTATAAGATAGATCCCTACCAAAAGTGTGACCACGTGGGGGATTACGGGGAATTGACAGAATATTTCACGTACTTCTAGTCCAACTGGGATTTTGAGGGAAATTCGGTTGAGCAACTACCCCCTTAATCGAAAAACAACATGGCTACTCAGCTTTCAGGTTTACGGACTGCACGAGATCTCGCCCAAGGATTTAAACAATCTTTACCTCAAATTGTTGCCAATAGCAAAGAACTGGAATGAAAATTTGAGATGAAATCTACTACAAAAGAACTCTGTGATGGTGGCACTTAGATAATCAATCAAAGGAAATGCAGCACTCGACGAATGCATGGCGTGACCTTTGGTGAAAGGCATCATACAAACTGCTTTATTCGAACTTAAAATAGCTTAAAGACATATTTTAGTGATGAGGCCGCGACGCTATGAAAAATAAAATTCAGACGGTCGGATACCTATGGCAAATTTTCTATGCCGCGCTAGTTTCGGTTTTCTGACTAATTCTGTTTTTCCAGAAAACAGAAAGCTGGGAAAATATTCCCAAAATGTGTAGCCAGAAAATCAGAAAACGTAAAACAGAAATTCCGCCCTCCCGAGTCGAAATAGTGCACTTCTGCTGGATTTTCGCCGTTGCGGATGACACTGTAATGCTCCTTGCGCGTTGGCTGGTGTGGCTGCGGGCATTGCGCCGTCAATTTACCGTCGCGGCATCCTTCACTGCGACCTTCGTGAATCACAAGTGTCGATAAGCTTCGGAAAGGGACCGGTTAGGTCAATCTGGCACCGACTACCGGGTTTATCGACTCCTTCTTTCTTTCGACTTCTTCCCAGGAAAGGGAACCTTCGGGGGGCATTAAGGGAAGCCAGTAAGGCAGAACCAAAGAAGAGATCAGTGAGAAGGATGCAGTAAGGAGGAAGGTAATGGGGAGGACACAATAAGAGTTACAATTAGGGACTAGGAATGTTGGTACCAATAAAGGGTGGTCACCAATAACGATGAGCAGTAGTGGGGAAGCAATTAGTGAACAATTTCGCTACATACGTTTTTTATGCGCAAGAAACATCAGGTTTCCTCACTGATTCCAGCCAGTGAAGCAGTTTAACAAGTTCTTGAAGAGCTTATCAGGTTACTAGCCGACATTCGGCCCCAGTTAGTAAGCTGAATCCATTCTATGAAAGAGCCGTCTTTCGACAGTATTAACTAACTTTGCCACAATCGCTTTGGCGGTCTAATTGAGCCGGGGGATCCATAATCGTCGACGTCATCGCAATCGCCGGTATCTTGCGCAACACGTTCTCGTCTGCAGAGGTGTTTCAATTGTCTGCGAATTCGATCTTTCAAAAGGCAGGTCTCAAGATCCAGTCTTCTGGTTCTCTTCCGTCTACATCGCCGCGGTTTTTTCTTCTGCTCTCGAACATCTGATTGAGATTTGAAGAAAGCGGCACGGTGCAGTCTTTAAAACCGTGTGGACATTCGGGGGCGTGACGTAATGAATTTCTCTTCCTTATTTCTTTGGCGTTTCTTGCTTTGATACTTTTTCTCACTCCTATTTTGCTCACACTGAAAGTTGATTTCCTAAAATAGGTTGCTTCATATTTAAGAGAAGTACTTATGAAGGACGATCTGGGGGGATGATTCTACAGAGAAGAATTTGTTCACGTATCATAAAGGATAGGGCGCGTGCAGCGCAGTCGGATGATGTGCCGGTTGTCGCGTGCTCCCGATACCAGATTCCTGGTTCGGATTTCCCGCCTATCCCAACCAAGCCTTCCATCCGTCAGGGGCCGGTGAATTGAATTGATAACAGACTTGTCTGGAAAGGATACAGCGCTGAATTGCTCATCATCATTTAGCCCGTCATATGTAGGCATTCAAATCGCCTCCACGACATCCGTAGAAGTAGAATGCGTGGCGCATCCCAGAAGAGGCTGAGTAACGCCGTCCTTTATCTTTTATCACAAAGGATTCTCCGGAATCATCTGAAAGAGAAAATCGACCTTTATCAGCTCCTTGCTGCGACGCTCCAAGAACATGTTCCGCTAATATTTCTTCGTGAACCCGAGCAAGCTTCTTCACCTTCAGAAATGTAAGGGAGTTCAGTCACGTTTCGAGTACAAATCAGGAAATCTTAGGTGTGTTCTAACATGGCTTTAAAAAGCTACTTTTACAGGGTGCGTAAAAAGTATTGACGCACAAAGCGTAAACGTTAGAAACAAAACACATAAGATTTAACAAGTTTATATACAAAATGTCAACAATGATCTAGCGAACAGATTAAAATCACTTGTATTTTATATGGGCTTGTTTGCTGCGAATGCAGGGGCGAAGACGACGAGGAAAGACATCGACGGTGCGCCAAGTAGTCCACATCGATTTCGTTCCATGCTTCGACCAGATCATCCTTCACTGACTTCATACTTTTGTGGAAAGTAGCGCAAGCCTTGTTCTCCACAACTTTTCATATAGAGTAATTCAGCGGATTCAAATCCGGTCTATACAGAGGTCATTCCTCTGCCGAAATGAAGTCCTCCAAGTTGGCTGGCACCAGTCCTGAATAATCCTCGACTCTGCGCAGGAGTCTAACCCTGCTGGAAGGCCTACGGCTTACTCTCGAGGTGAAATTCGAGCCAAGGAATCAGTTGCTTCTTTAGGACGTCAATGCAGATAGTTCTACTGACTTATATTCACTCCTGTATCCACGAAAACGAGAGACGCTTGTGATGAATGCACAAACCATAATACTGGCTGGATGCGCCTCCCTTGTAGCGAGCTCTCCGCCAGAATTAGCACTTTGGAGGTCCTTGAAGAGTATGTAACACTTTTACAGGTTGAATACACAAAAGTATCAAATCACTGAAGGTGTCACTGAGGTAGAACGAAATTGACGTGGAGTAATTGCGACGCACCATCGATGTCTTTCATCGTCGTCATCGCCCTTGCATTTGCAGCAAAGAAGCCCATATAAAATGCAGGTGATGCTAGTCTGTTCGCTAGATCATTGTTGACATTTCGTATATAAACTTATTAAATTTTATATTTTTTTATTTTTTTTATTGTGTTGTTATTTCTAACGTTTACGTCTGGTGCGTCAATACTTTTTACGCACCCTGTAAAAGCTTTTTCAAAAGCTTACAATGAGTGCCTTCAGTAGTATCTGTTTTTGATTGAATTTGTTGGTAACTTTTTCTTGTTGGTAATTTCTAAAAGCTCGCATGAAAGCGGGGACGTGGGAACATAAGCCGGTTTAGGAAATATACCAATTTTGGCTCGCTTTACACATGATCCCACAGCACAATTAAATAAATGAAGAAATAAAAAAGTGGGTGCCCGCTGGCGTTATAGCTTGCTAGTTTCATGGCCATGCAGAAGGAGAGCCCACAGCGCCTAACAAGACTATCGCATGGCACCAAAATTTGACGAGGAAGTCTCAAGGAAACTTCATTTTTAGTTATGAGAAGTTTTATTTATTTATTGAATACGTCATAAGACGCGCCATATAAAAAAAAAGCCGAAGAACATTCTCAAGCAATGTAGGCAGGTTTTCCATGCAAGCTATCGTCGTCCACATATCAGTATTGTAAACACTGACAACAAAACTCCAAAAGACGAGAAAAAAGGGGGTAAGTAGGAGGTGCCTAGTGCGGAAGGATGGACATGTAGGAGTTTAAGGAAAAACTCTGATTTTTGAAAGACCTGACGATGTATTTAACGCCACCGTTAGAAGTTTGTAGACTGTCGGTTAAAATATGTAGATTAGGCAAACCAGCCTACACCGGCAGCGCACATGTCTTCGATGTCTTCGAGGGCCAACGAGGAGCATGTCCCCTAGACAGTCCTATAGAAGAGGCTTCTAATGGCATGTGAACGATTCCTAGCGGACTATAGAATATATTGGAGCATGACACCTGTGGCCCCATGGGGCGCCGTATGTAATTTACCTAGCACGTGGGTTCAAAATAGTTCGTAAGCCAAAAAGATTCAGCAACGCCAGGTAGACAGCCGCCATAGGAAGCGTAACAAAATAAAAATAAGATAATATAACTCAATAACAAAAAAAACTAATGTATTAGATAACAAGCCTTCAGCACTAAACACCTCTGAGAGTAAACTTAACTATATCTCCTGTTTTTTTTTGTTGCTTTTCGATGAAATCTTGGTCACAATGCTTCCTGAGTGTCGCGAAAAAGGCGAACGAGACCCCGTTGTTATCCTGTCTCACCTGGAGGCAGATTCATCAACGACTTACAGCAATTTAACAGAGAAAATAGACCGAAATCCCCGATAGCGTGGCTTATCAAGCGATAAGCCGCGTTATCTGAGTTTTCCGCTGTGTATTCTCTGTTAAAGTTTTGTAAGTCGTTGACGAATCCGACTCCTGGTTTGTGCGTCTGAAGGACGAGTTATCCATTGTAACACCCACACAATGGGTGGGTTGGATACCGCTTTGTGTCTAATGTGTTTCTTAATGAAGCCGCTGTGACGTAACTAGCGCCAAGCCTTCTTCTAAATAGTGTGTGATTTCTAAGCAGTGTAAAGTGCCTTCAAACTTGTGGCGCTTTCAACTCGTGTGATGGGAGGAGACTTTGCTTAAGGGGAAATACCTAATGACGAGATCACAGTTCGCCGCCATTCCACTTCATTCTCTCAGCACACGGGCAACCACCCCCGCGTGGAGCCTTTGCCCCTCATCTCCCACCGTTTTTATCGGAAAATTCAGATTTTCCTCGCCTCGGCAACCCTCTTGCGTCTTCTGTGCATTCTAATCCATATCGTCTTCTTAAGGCAGGTTGCAAATTCAGGGCAGAGCTCTTCATCGTGCTCCCCTTCGGTAATCTGCCAAAAAGGTAAAAATCTACCAATGATGTTTCATTCATCAGTCACTCGTACTTATGCCGCTGAGTAGAAACCTATCCAACGATCTAGTCGGATAGTCGCACTTTTATTAGGCCTATGAAGGAAATAGGGCGCGTGTAGCGCAGTCGGAGGAGGCGCCGACTGTCGCCTGCACCCGATACCATGTTCCTGGTTCGGATTTCCCGCCCAGGCCAACCAAGCCTTCCATCCCTCCGGGTTCGGTGAATTGGTACCAGACTTGTCTGGGAAGGATAATGCGCTGACTTGTTCAACGGCTGGCCACCGCAAGTCATTGTGTGGTCAAATACGCATTCAAATCGCCTCCACGACATCCCGTAGAAGTAGAATGCGTCGCGCATCCCAAAAAGAGATTGAGTAACGCCGTCCTTTATCCTTTATCTTTTATGAAAGAAAAAATTGACGAAGAAGTACTCTGTTTTGATGTCCTTAAAGCTTCCCACAAGGCTCCTTCAAATAAACTTATTGCATCGCTCATGGAAGTATATAGGTATTCATTCTAGGGTAACAGAGTGGATATCTCATCTCCATTGTGTATCGCCTGAATGCATGTTATAATTTCTTCACAAAGTGGCCGTTCTGATTGATTTGTACTTCGTTTAGGGTTTAATACTTGAACACGCACTATGGCTTGCGAGAAAGGGAGGGTATGCTAAAGAATGCCGGTACTGTCTGAAAGGTTCTAATATTGCTGCTAGTGACGCTTTTGAAGATGTTTGAGACTCATATGATAGCACAGAGTAACGGGATGTCTGTGGCGTGCAAACAGTCTAGATTGCCTCATAACCTCGCCTGAAACTTTGCATTTCAGACTCAATTGATTGTGCACGGGCTGGTGGCTTTTTACAATCTTGTTGCTCTTGGCCAAATTAAGCTGTGCTGTGCTCCTTTTAACATCTTCCGCTGCCCGGTAGCAGTAATTATGTCAACTAACCTCTATATTCAGCTTGAATGCTGCTTCATCATTCCACAGATTATGTCTTGTAAAATGGGGTTAGTCACACATATAAATTGTGCAATCAATAAACTCTTTTGTCACTTCTTTTTCACGTGATTGTCAAGTCCCAAGCGTTAAAAGAAGCACATCACCGGTTAATCTGTCAATCATTCGAGTCAGGAATGCAAGGTTTCGGGAGGTGGCATGGCACAATCTAAGCTGTTTGCATGTCGCAGACACCCCATGCTTTCGTTTCAGTCTCAAACATCTTCAAAAGCTTTACTAGCAGCAATGTTAGAACCTTCCAAATACTGCCTGCATTTTATAAGGACACTCTGCATTTTTTGCATTTTTTTTTGCAAGCCGTAGTGTGCGTTTAAGTTTTAGACTCTAAACGAAACGCAAACTAATTAGAACGGCTACTTTGTAAAGAAATTATAACATGTATTCAGGCGAAATACAATCAATCGAGTGTAAAATGCGACATTTCAGACGAGTGCATGGCGCATTCCATCCCGCTCATACGTCAGAAAGTTTCTGTTTTCTTAAGCTTTCATACGATCCCTCATTTTTTTCAGAAACAGTGTTTATATTTTTTGAGACACCCTGTATTAGCTACATTCTAGAAGCTGTTGAAGCTATACTAGAACCAACCATTAACCTCCGAGTAAAATCTGGCAAAATTCCTTTTGGAGGAAATTCGTTCAAAATAAGGAAATTCCAGAGGCTCGCTTCCCGCACTGTGCGGATGGGTAGACAGCCCACCGTTCTCCGAGTTCTGACGACGAGGTGCATGTGATTAATGAGCTTAGCGCTTACTTAAGATCGTCGTTAGCGATAGAAATAGTGGAGCGAAATTCGTCGTCGCTCGGCTAAGCCACCAGCGGTTTTCCGGTTCTTACGCTCCGCATCTCTCTGCATAACTGGCCGATTGTTGTTGTCCACGCTGCGCTGACCATCAGCATCTCGTCCGTCTGCCTCAGAAGGTGCCACGACCGATTGAAGTCCTCGATTTCAAGATTTTACCCGGACTGGTTCTTGATTTCTGAAATATCTATGCATTTGTGAAGCGATTTGATCAAATTCTCGTTCTAAAAATGTGAAGTATGTGCCTTTGAAGTTTATACTAGAAATTCCGTTAACAACTTCGATTAGCAGCATGCGTGAAAAGAGAGCATATTATTGACTTGAAAGAGAACAGTAATACGTAAGCTCTGAAGAGCCAAAGGGTAAGCCGAAATAAACCGTGTAACAGTCCTGGTCAGCAACTAGGAGAAGACGTCGTGTTTGCTTGAAGAAGTGTTTGAATTTGTTTGAAGAAGAACCGTCAGCCGATTTATATGCTATACAAAAAAGCATAGATCCAGTTCAGCTTCATCCTATCCGCCGTTATCCTCAAGGGCATATCGCCCCAGATTGTCATCTCTAAAGACGCATCGAACAACGGTTTAGAATTTTATATTCTACTTGGCATAACCATGGCTTCCATTAAATGTCATGAAATTTACATCATGTTCTCATCGAACTGTTTACTTTCTAGTCAAAATGGAGGCTTTAGAAATCAAGCGATTCACCCTGCACTAAAATATTGTATTTGAAAACCTTTGACAAAAAACAGAAATTCTAAACGTCAGCTAGAAAAATCAAAAAGAACACTCAAATATTTTCTCTGGAAAAGGCAAATTGTATGTGCAATTTTCTTCATACTTTGTCGTTTTCCTATCCTTTATTCTATCACCCTTTATCTGGTTTCTTTACCCCTACTTTACCAGAACTGTTATACTTCTAAGTGACTTCTACTTTCCGTTAAAAGTTGCGCTCAGATGAAAAGTAGCAATGATGGTTAGTTTTGATTTGTTGAACTTTTTAACCCACCTATTTTCTAATGTGCTTTTATGAAATGTACTATCTTTGTGCGCACGGCATTGTGCAAATAATAAAATAAGATAAAATAAGTAAATTTTAGAATTTCTGATAAGAAAGCAATCTCGCCCCTTTTCGTCTCCTTCAAAGAGTCGGGCCGAAGAATGGAATTCTAGGTCGAGTTGTGTACCTCCATTAGACACCTCACATTGCGTCTCATGCTCCATTTCTTGAATGTTCGGCGTCTGCTCACCTAATGTTCGTTTTGCATGACATGGTTACTACATGGTCAAACAGAGTTTCCCAAACAACCAAACAAATTGCCCAATTTTATCTGTTCGGTGACCTAGATGTCACTTTTATGTGTTGTGAACTCTAGTTCTATAATACTATTTTTATCATTTTTCTTTTGCTCGTGCGTAGACTTTGCAGATATCTTCCTTGTTGTTACTCAGACATAATTTATTTAGAGAAGAAGGTGGGGGGGGGGGGGGTACTGCGTATTTCTGATTGTCTTGTTGCGTGCCTTTATCGCCTTACATAGTTTCCAATCCCCTGCCTTCTACCTATCTCCAATCTATTTTAAGGAGTGTCTTGAAGGTTCATTTCACTCCCGTCGAATTCTGTGACGGCTCTCGTCCAACAGCTGTCTGCGAAGCGCATTACGTGGCCGGCCCACCTAATTTTCGTCGATTTTTCCACCACTAACCAGCCTAAAAGCAAGTTGGCTGTAACACATAGCCAACTTCCTTTTAGTTCCTTCGGACTTTGGGGAACGGCACGTGAAAACGCGTCGTAAACCTTCTCACCTTGCAAGATCCAGTTATGCAGAAGCTGCTGACTTTCGATTTTCTGATGTTCGATGTTTAACCCGTTTTTTTAGGAAAACACCCAGTTCTGAAATGGATCAAACGATATATCGTAGTACTTAATAGCGAGCTAAGTGCTACAGATTGGCGTCGTTGCAGAAATTATTCATATAATAGGCGAGATTAAGAATGCAGGTTTTTGGTTCGGATTTTCTGCCCATGCCAACCAAGCACTCCATTTCTCCGGGATCGGTGAATTGGTATCAGACGTGTTTGCGCAGCATGAAGCGCAAATTTGTTCATCGGCTGTCCACCTCAAGTCAATGTACGACCAAATACCCTTTTAAATCGCTCCACGACATCCTATAGAAGTGCAATTCGTATCCAAAGAGGGATTGAGTAACGCCGTCCTTTATTCTTTTAATAGAAAAAATTGGAAAATAGAAAAAAATTAAAAATCAAACAAATTAAAGGAGAAATACCGAAAATTACTCATGCCTAACAATTAAGGGCAGGAAGTTGCGAAGTTACGTGATTAGTGTGGCCAACAGGTGGGCTCAAAAGTGAGCAGGAGAGTTTCTATCAGAAAATCAATATCGATAGAAGAAGAATTTAATATATATTTTTTAAAGTTTTTAGTTTACCTCGCCCAATAAGTGTAACACATAGTTTCGTAAAATAGAATAGTTTAAAGTTTTTATAATTTCACAAAAAACTGTGAAAAAGTGTGCAAAGATACGATTCAGCAGAATTCCTTCGGCTGATATGAAAAATAAATTCTATAACCTGCCTACACTTGCGCACCATAGAAGAAGGGATAATCTTGTGATGGTTTATAAGATGGAAACTGGTATGTTAGACATTTCAGTCCAGGAGTTCTATTCCATTTCTCCTTCTGACACGATAGATGGCCAGTGGAAGATCAGAATCCTAAGGGGAAAATGTAACGCAAGATAAGGCTTTTTTAATAACCGATCAGGAAACGAGTATTTTAATTTCTCAAAAAAAAACGTACCACCTAACCTTTGAGGCAGTACAAAAGTCTCGTTAGCAGGTATCTCTAGGAGGCTTCCTAGTTTATCCCGTTTTGATGACTTTTGATGAGTTTAATTGTTTTGTTCATGGTTGTTTTAAATGCTGTTTTTAACCGAATCTGAATTGCTTATCTGCGTGGCACTCCACCAAATGTAGTATAAATAAATAAACAAGAATTTTTAAGCAGAGCAATGAAGCAAGCATATAGCGCGTTAAAGATCAGATCGCGCCACTCAAAACGTGTGCAGCTTACGTTTTTTTGTTTGATTAACAGTGTGATTGAATGCCATGAAACACCGAAGTGCGGATATATTTATTTATTTATTTATTTATTTATTTATTACTACATGGATCCCCATGCGCAATAAGAACAACAGATGTCATTATAAACACAAGTGAAAGACATTGTAAACAGGAAAAAACAAAGCAAGCAACAAGAACCGATCGTAAATATGAAAACTGCTAAGCTGCATCCTGAAGATATCAGTCAAGAAGTTTTTTTTATATTGCCTTAAGGAATTGGGCATGATGTGTTTTTTAGATAACTTCAAAAATTCAGAGCCAGCACGGCAAGTGAAGAATTGAGACCGTATATTGCATTTTGCTCTGGAAAATTGAATCTTCCACTGGCCACCCCTTGTGTTCGATGAAGAAAAGGTATAGAACTCCTGATGTGGAGTACGAGAAAAACCGTTTAACCATCTTGCATATCGTAATTAAATCATATCTTCTCCTACGACGTTCAAGGAAATGTAGATTGAAGAATCTGTTTCGTGAAGCCGGTGAAGGAATGGTGTTGGAATCATAGCCATGTTCTCGTATCCAAAGCTTTCTTGCGAAGCTGTTTTGCACAGATTCCAACCTCGCAATTTCTTGCTTATATTTACCTACAGAAAGGGGAATAGGAATTTTGTTCCGATGCATTGGATGGTGACATTTTCACTAAACTGTCCTAACAGTGCCACGAGTTAGGGAAAAGCTAGACCTCGGGATTATTCCGGGGTGTTTCCTGAAGCTGTTTTTGTTGTATCGTTAATAGGTGTCGAACATATACTGCTATCACTCGGATAAAAATCGCAATGCCTTGGAAGAGGCTATATTGCAATCTTTTTTTTTTGGTGCTAAAAAATGTTTGCCTTCCTTCTCTTTAAAACAAGCTTTAAACCATTGATTTAGCTCAAAAAATAAAATTTTTATAAAATTACAAACAATCACTTATTGAGTAGATGAATCAACAGCCCATTTATTGAGTTGATGAATTAAAACATCAAAGAAAGCTGTCATAACGATGTTTTGTTGCGATCAAAAATTCCAGCGCCAGGCGGGACTCGAACCCACACCTCCCTCGGACCGGGCGGGAATGCTCTACGCTTTTACACCACCGGCGCCGTTTGATGGAACGCAACATCCACACCTGGGACCACTCAGCACTCACCCGTATATTGGGATGAAAAACGGCGCCGGTGGTGTAAAGGCGCAAAGCATTCCCGCCTGGAATCAGATGAAGGTGAGGGTTCGAGTCCCGCCTGGCGCTCGAAGTTTTGCTCTCAACAAAACATCGTCGTAACAGTGTGTACATTTTTGAGACACCCTGTATATTGAACACTCATTGGACGACCTCTCGCCATCATCCGGTAAGCTGAAGAATTCCACGTTCGAAGAAGCGTTGGTTTTTAGAAGTGAAGAGCTGGTGCAACTCGTTTTTAAAAGCTTGACCGGAAGCAGAAGTTTTACCATCCCAATGGTTCTGAAGGTAGCGAAACAAATGGTAATCAGAAGGTGCTAAGTGGGACTATAGGGAGGATCAGTTCAACTCTGTTAAATCTTGTTGGGTTATCATAGAGATGTGGGTTCCGGCATTGTTGTGATGGAACATCACGTCTTTGCGAGTGGCCAGTTCAAGGCGTTTTTCCTTCATTTCTTGCTTTCGATAGTTGGCGACAGTAGGCGTTTGCATCAATAGTTTCGCTTCCTGGAAACAGCGTGTCGTCTTCGTGAAATACTTTGCGGAACAGAGTGCCTCCACCCACTGTATCACCTGTCGTCCCGTTGATCATCGACTTGCTCGAGCGGGTGCTAGCAGCGTCTACATTCGTCCCTGTCGCGTGCCAGAGTGGTCCAATGGACCCTCCTCGCTTGAGGGACACGAAGAGCGTCATATCGGTCGTTCGGGGCTTTAACGAAGAAGTCCGACCAACGCGTTGGTGGGCGTCCTTATGACAACTTAGAACTTCGATACCAGCCACTTGAGGCTGAAAGAAACTGGCTTGAATCGTTACATCAAAGAATGTTGTTCTAAGGCGGTTTTTCTTGAACAAAAAATTATTCCAACTCTTTTCGGAGGGGCTCCAGATGGATGTGGAAAAAGCTCATTTCAATTTGGAAGAGATCGACTTCATTTTAAAAGTCTTAGACTAGCTTAGACGAATGTGCAGTTTGAGTTCAAAAGTGTCCAACTTAACTTGAAAAATGTCCACTCGTCGTGAAAATGGTACCTATAAAGGTGCAATGAGGCTGATTTTCAATAATCAGTAACCACATTTCTCTCCCTTCACAGAGTCTGGACCTTAGAAGGAAGTTTATAGTCGTCTTTTTTGTTCTTTGTTACATGTATCGTTATTATGGAGCGCGTAGGCGGCACCGGTTGCTCAAGTGGTGTGGGTTTACCCGACGGAGGTCGCGATGACCGTTTTCCTCAGCCGTCGCTTTCACTCCTTCAACTCGAATCAGACCGGATCGTGACGGTGGCGACGACTGCGCCTGTTGCCGGCTGGCTGACGGTCACGTCCCGTTTCACTGACGAGGTTTTACACGGATCAACCTCGAATACCACTTCACTGCTCCACTTCCGTGAGCCGCTTAACACTTTTTTTGGTTCGAACCGATAGCGGCCATCCTCACATCGGTGGCTGTAATGGAATCATTCCTATGGGCTTTTCACTGTGGGCTCAGACGACTTCTGCTCCTCGCCCTGCTTTTATTTATTCTGGAAGTTGTATTACTTGTTTGATTAGAACGTATTTTTCTAGCATTCGTGCAGACCTATTTTACAATGGGACGATTCTCCAATCCCAGTTTGTAGTAAAAGTTTGTAGTTATTTTCTAAACAATATTTTCCTTAAATAAAAGAGATCTTGACATTCTCTTTGCTTGAATTTTGTGCATTTGCTTATTTATACTGTGCAACCCCGATGTTTATTGGAAACGAGGACTGTCTACGTATATCAACTCTGCATATTCATTTTATGCCTAATCTTGGTCATCTTATGAGCATTTTTCTTTCTCCAGTGACGAAGAATCGCTTATTTGCTCTGTTCCCTACTCAAAGAGATGATTCTCCAACCGGCTGCGAAATAGGATAGTGGTGGGTGGATTACTACCAAGCCGGACTGAAGGTGTCCGCATTTTTTGGGATTTGAATGTCTCCTTCTTTCTTTAGGTTTAATAATCCATGTGTTGATAGGAATTACCGTTGACATTATGTGGGGATGATTTTTACATTTTTGCTTATGCTTTTAGCGGCTGTTATAGAAGGAGAAGTTCTTAGATGGATGTTTGGTTGCAATCAAAACTCTTGCGCCAGGCGGGACTCGAACCCGCATCTTCTGCTTTCTGGGCAGCGATGCTACGCCTTACACCACCGGCGCTGTTTAACCGAGCAGAACATCCACAATCAAAACATCTCAAACCCCTTTCTTCATAGTGCTTTACGGCATGAATCTAGGAAACACTAACAAGGAATTGAGCTGATAAGTGATTGCTACTAGGAAGATATCGTGGATGTTCTGTTCGGTCAAACAGCGCTGGTGGTGTAAGACGTAGCATCGCTGCCCGAAAAACAGAAGGTGCGGGTTCGAGTCCTGCCTGGTGCAAGACGTTTGTTAGCAACCAAACATCCATCTAAGAATTATGTAGAGGGAAAAATGCAGTTTTAAGCGCGTAGAAAATGTATGTCAGCTAAAATTGAAGGTTGTAGCCCGCTTTTCAATGAGCGTAAAACCCCATTTTTGGATCTATCCTAATCGGATGGTTCCAAAATGATCGTCTAAACCTGCACTCATAAACTTGAGTTTCTACGAAAACTTCAGCTGCTGCCCTATGGTTCGAGACCTTTGATTTTTATTCAGGGGTTCGTTAAGAGGCATGGAGCGACGTACCCAATTTTGTACTTTACGTTTGCCACTCCCGACTAGGATAGATCCCCATTTTTTCGTAGTGCATTACGTCTTGAATCTAGTAGCACGGAATTAAATCGGAATTTAAATTCTACTTTAAGAAGAACCTGTCTAAATAAAAATTGGCTTCCCGACATTATACACATTGGATTGAAAACAGAGACCCTTCAAATGACAAAAGCAACAAAAGGTCGGAATGGACGGTCGTCCAGAGAAGTATGTTGAGACAAAGCCCAAATTAGTTCATTTTCTTTAAGCCTCAAGCGGCTGGTAGTGAGGCTGTAAGCTCTCATAACGATGCTCTGCTGTGATCAAAGCTCTAGCGCCAAGCGGGACTCGCAAAAAAGCTAAACTCGCACCTAATGCTGATCGGACGGGCATGCTGTGTGTCATTAGACCACCGCCGCTGTTTGATTTGTTTGTTCGCAAGAAATCATTGTTATAAAAGATTTTTTTATAATTTAACACTAAGTTTGAGGTATCAAAAAATATTTTCCCGAGCCCCAAAGGAAAGGAAAAGTTTACTTATGGCTAATCTGTACTCTATGACTTGTCGCCTTGACAAATGAGAGTGTCAGCGGCGGATACCTCTGCTTTCCTTCCTCAGTGGAAAATGGCCAACATTTTTTAATTTTTTTCTTGCTGAATATTACAAAGAATTGTTGTTATAAGGTCGCAATTGGGCGAATGTACCGCAGCTGTTGCGTACACCCGATACCAGGTTCCTGGTTCGGAGTTTCGATCAGGACAACCAAGCATTCCATTCCTTCGGGGTCGATGCATTGGTCGTCTGGGTAGAAACAAGCGCTAACTTGTTCATCGGTTCACGACCGCAGGTCATTGTGTGGCCAAATACGTATTCCGATCGCCTCCACGACATCCCGTTGAAGTGAAATGTGTGGCGCATCCCAAAATGTTTGAGTAACGCCGTTCCTTATCCTTTTATTAAAAGTTGCGATTCGCCGTCCTCTCGAGTCCTTTGATAACATTTCATTCAAGTGCGTTCTGTGCTTTCAGGTCAGCCTCTCTTCATCCATGCGGCTGTTTCTGTTAATAGGAATCGTCTGCTCTGCAGCTGCACAGTACACCTCACAGACGTACCCGAACCCAATTCTGGATCCGATTTCATGTCGTCTGCCGTTCAGCAGTCAGGTGTGCGATCCGTCGGCTGTTCTGAGCGACGAGGATCGTGTGCGCTTAATGAATAGGATCAATCAGGTAGGCGTCAGATTCCAGGAATGGCAGCACACGTCCGGATGTCTTTGGGTGCTTAGGTGGCGGTTTCGTTCTTGCCGCGTTCATCTACACCTTTACCCTGAAAACTTCACATTTTTAGCACATTTGTTGAGTCCTGGAGCGGCTGATATAGATATGTCGTTACAGGATGTTTCGATGCGATTAAAACTCCTGCGCCAGGAGGGACTCCAACCCGAACCTTCTGCTTTCTGGGCAGCGATGCTACTCCTTACACCACTGGCACTGTTTAACCGCACGTAGCATCCGCGTGGTGTAATGTGTAGCATCGCTGTCCTGAAAGCAGAAGGCGAAGGTTTGAGCCCCCTCTAGCGCAAGAGTTTTGAGCATCCTTTTTTCTCTCTAACGCCCTAATTCAGGAGTGCGCCACGCGATTGTATTACTGTGTTCTTCTCTGAAGCGAATGACAGCAGAATGATTACTCTAAGTGTATGGTCCATGAAAAACCTTATTAAACGATACTGGTGTACACAAGCTTCTTGATAAAAAAAGGCTTTGATTAATTCTTGGTGGGATCTTGATCGCCTGACAATGGAGCCTTCTGGCCCAATTGAGGATCGATCCAAGGTGAAGATGTTGAGAAACAAAAGTGCACGCAGCATTGATCACGTCTTCTTTTATGCGGGTTTGCGTAATCTGATTAGAATATGTTGAACATGAGAAACTGCGAAAGAGACTTCCTAACCCTAAATAAATAAACCTGATAAGTAAATTAATAAATAGACCCTTGAGAATTCTAGCAATTCTAGCCAGCGCAGCCATAAATATCTTCTATCTTGTCATTACACCAAGATGAAGAAAACTTGGTTATATAAACCTGAAAAATAACGAAGAGAAGCTTGTTCTCACCACTGCTACTTCCTGCCGATCTCATAGGCTGATCCACTCACCCATAATTCAGCGCAGCTTGTTCCTTTGTAACTGTTTCTCGCGGAATTATCGAAGATAATGAGAAGATTTATCAATTCTTTTTTTTTGGTTTCAACTCCATGCAATTTTTTCTAGGTCCTTCAATAATCCTAATATTAGGTTGGTGTATAAGTTATCGGACATTTAATCCCTCCTGAATTGAAAGCGCATTTTCCCGCCAAATTTCTCACATGTATCAACTCGTAAATGATCGATCGGTAGAGAAAGGAAAGGGCTACAAAACTGTTCCTAACATTTACATCAGCGTTGTTAACGTCAGTAATTATGGCTAAGCAATTCATCCCAACTGAGACGCATATTCGGCACGTTATGTTATTCCTGCATCAATCTGGCCTCAATGCCAACGAATCGTATCGTCGCCTGAAGGATGTTTACAACGAGAGTGCTCCTGCTCGAAGTACAGTACCGCCGCTAAACATTCAATCAAACGACGTTTGCGACGCAAAAACGCGTTTTTTGCGTCGCATCATGATAACTTTGTTCAAAGTAAAGGTTTTCTTAGCGAAATTTACAAGGGCTCCTAACATCACCCTGCCTACCAATGGGCATGCAACCGCCATTAAAAAGTGGATGAAAGCCTGAAAACCAGTGCCGCAATTAAGGAGGGTCCTAATTGCTGTGACCCCACCCAACACCGTCGCCGAGTCTCGCTTAATTATGCCTCCAGGCACAAATAGTGCTGCCCAGTTGAATTTTAAAATCCTTACACCTCATCAAATGTTATTTTCCTTCCATTTATGACCTTCCTCTGGTTGCGGCAATTCATTTGGTACCAAACTTGGCAGGAAGATATGCACTGAGAGTGCTGCTGCTTCAACCGATTTCGTTCATTTCATCGGAAGGCTCAGTTTAAAGCTTGCTATTGTAGCTTGCAATCGATTCATCTTCAAGGAGGGAAAATGGCATAGAAAATTGACGTTTCGAGGTCATTTTGGGCATTCGCGTGCTGGTTGCGATTCATCAAAACTGCAAGTGAACCTTCGTGAATAACACCCTCTGTCGCCGAGTTTGGCTGCGAATATCCATGTCCTAAGGAAGCAGTTAGTCCAAAAATACGTCTACACTTACCATACACAATGTATAGACTCCAAGTATGAAATATCGAGAAACCAGGTGATCAGATGGCAGAATTTCAAGTGGTTAAAGTGAAGACCTCTTTCAAATGTGCGGCTGAGTTTCTACAGCGTCTCACGCTCAGTCTTTGCTGAGTGAATGCTGGAAAGCCCAGTATTGTAATTATGCCGTTTTTCGCTAAAAATATTCAACCAGTTCGGACGCCAATATTTGGACGCACCAGACCGAGCGCTGATGTAGAGGCCTTCTTCGATCATAATTGCGCTGACCTGACATGCCCTACAGAGACACTGTATTCGGCTGCATGACCAACGAGTTCCTCATTTCTCTTTCTCGTAATTACGTATCGACTTTATGCAACCTACCATTATCGATCCATCCCGCCAAATCTCGATGAGATTTTGGGTTTCCGGTTTGCTTATATCCCACAGACTCCATAATTTTTAAAATTGTGTCCCTAGTCGCAAGGCAAAATATGTGCATATCATTTTCACGTCAAGTTGGACACCTCTCAAATCAAATAAGACACTTCTAATTGTAAGCTAGTCTCAGAATATCGAAGTCAAATTAAACGTCTTCCAAATTGAAAAGAACTCCTTACACGTTAAACTATGAACACTTCAAGAAGGGTTTTGTGCAAGAAAAACTTGCTGTAACTTTTTGGAATTTTGTTCAGCTTAGCTGCCCGAACGAGTGTAATAACTTTATACAATATTTGTTTTTTAGGAAAAATAACAAACTAAATTTTGTCTTAAAGGGCAACAAAACCCTTGAAAAGCTCGTCGTAATTTTTATTTAACTGATAGTGTGAACGATGCTTACATGAAGTATCAAAGTGAGAATATGTGCGTTATTTACAATTTTCTTTGTTATATTGTTTACAGGCGTAAAACTCCACGCAAAAAGCGATTTTACTATCAATCGAATAAAAATCGCGACGTCATGGACAAGTGCATGGCGCAGTCCCCTTTTGGCGCTAAAAACTGCCGCTTTTTTGCTCTTTAAAGCAGGATATAAACCATTTTTTTACAAAAATGGGAATTTTATAAAACTTCAAACAAAGTGTTTAGTTTTTGTGTAAGTGAATTAAAACTTGAAAGAAACCATAATGGAATTTCCTTAAACAAAAAATCATACTCTATAATAACGCGCTAAGCGATGAGTTATCCTATCGATCGGCAACGCCGCAGAAATTAGAGGGGGAAATCGGGGTGGAAAATGGGGGGGGGGGGAAATCGGGGCGAAAAATAGGGAGAAAATTACGATACGAAAATAGCGAAAAATATCCAGACATCTTCTTCCTGCCTGGGAACCTCGTCTCTGAGACAATCGAGGTCTCTGAACACGAATCTAAAATGTGTTTTTGAAGTATCGATCGCCATCAGTCGATATTGATCAAATCAATTACGGTGCGGGAAAGTAGCCGAAAACACCCAAACTTCTTCTACCTGCCTGAAAACTTCAGCCCTGTGGTAACTGCGGCCGCTGAACACAAATCTGAAGTTTGGTTTTAAAGTATCTTTCGCCATCAATCGATATTGATCAAACTATCGATTTTTTGTGATGGTCGTTCAGGCGGTCCGAAACCTTACCCCAGGGGTAGTCGAGGTCGCTCAACACGAATCTGAAGTTCATTTTGAAGTATTATTCTTATAACCTTTTTGGAGAGTGCTTAGTTTAGTGTTAGTTTAGTGAAGAAGAAGCTCTTTTCGATTTGGAAGAGCTCGCTTTGGTTTCAAAAGTCATTAGCTAGCTTAGAAGAGTGCCCATTTTGAATAGAAAAGTTCCATTTCTGAATTCGGGTCAAAATGAGTGAAATGGTATATTAAGGTCAGCTTTTGTACTAATTAGCTCTACCACTCGTAGCAAAGCTGCTTTACCACAAATAATTTTTGAATAGAGTAACAAAATAGAGTTGATTGGGCTTAACAACAGCTGCTGAAATTTCTTCTGTGTGAAAACTAAACACTGAAAAAATTCATGCTATTAGGTTGTCCGGAAAGTTCTAATCGCTGTTTCTATTTTTCATTCGTTTATTATTAAGCAAAATTTCAACTCGCATTGCGCATTAATGCCGCTTTCTGTACAAAATTTTTTCCAAGAAAAAAAAGTAATGGCCACTGTGTGGTGTTCGGCTGCTGATGTGATCCATTACAACTTTTTACCACCAGGCCAAAGGACCACAGCAGAGTTCTACTGTAAGAAAATCGGCAAAGTGCACCGAAAATTGTGGCAACTTCAGCCAGCATCGGTCAGAAGAGGCCCGATTCTTTTGCACGATAACGCCCGCTCACACGTTTCACTAATCACTATTCGAAAATTGAACGAATTAAAGGCTTAGGCAGCCATACTTTCCAGACCTTTAACCAACCGCTACCACCTTTTCAAACACTTTCCGAGCCTTCCCGCTGGTAAAACCTTCACCAATCAGTACCAAGCTAAAACAGCTTTCGTGTATTTTGTCGAGTCTCGACCACCTAGTTTCTTCGCTGATGGAATAGGTCGCCTGGTGGTTCATTGGCAAACGTGTGGTGATTCGAACGGTGCTCATTTCGACCAAATCAGATAAGATTTGAGAAAGCTATGGTAGTTCAAAGTGGAGAACTCAAGACGCTGAGAACTTTCCGGACAACCTAATATGGTCTGCACAAACCGGAAAACCCAAAATCTCATCGAGATTTGGCTGGATGGATCGATAATGGTACGTTGCATAAAGTCGATACGTAATTACGAGAAAGAGAAATGAGGAACTCGTTGGTCATGCAGCCGAATACAGTGTCTCTGTAGGGCATGTCAGGTCAGCGCAATTATGATCGAAGAAGGCCTCTACATCAGCGCTCGGTCTGGTGCGTCCAAATATTGGCGTCCGAACTGGTTGAATATTTTTAGCGAAAAACGGCATAATTACAATACTGGGCTTTCCAGCATTCACTCAGCAAAGACTGAGCGTGAGACGCTGTAGAAACTCAGCCGCACATTTGAAAGAGGTCTTCACTTTAACCACTTGAAATTCTGCCATCTGATCACCTGGTTTCTCGATATTTCATACTTGGAGTCTATACATTGTGTATGGTAAGTGTAGACGTATTTTTGGACTAACTGCTTCCTTAGGACATGGATATTCGCAGCCAAACTCGGCGACAGAGGGTGTTATTCACGAAGGTTCACTTGCAGTTTTGATGAATCGCAACCAGCACGCGAATGCCCAAAATGACCTCGAAACGTCAATTTTCTATGCCATTTTCCCTCCTTGAAGATGAATCGATTGCAAGCTACAATAGCAAGCTTTAAACTGAGCCTTCCGATGAAATGAACGAAATCGGTTGAAGCAGCAGCACTCTCAGTGCATATCTTCCTGCCAAGTTTGGTACCAAATGAATTGCCGCAACCAGAGGAAGGTCATAAATGGAAGGAAAATAACATTTGATGAGGTGTAAGGATTTTAAAATTCAACTGGGCAGCACTATTTGTGCCTGGAGGCATAATTAAGCGAGACTCGGCGACGGTGTTGGGTGGGGTCACAGCAATTAGGACCCTCCTTAATTGCGGCACTGGTTTTCAGGCTTTCATCCACTTTTTAATGGCGGTTGCATGCCCATTGGTAGGCAGGGTGATGTTAGGAGCCCTTGTAAATTTCGCTAAGAAAACCTTTACTTTGAACAAAGTTATCATGATGCGACGCAAAAAACGCGTTTTCGCGTCGCAAACGTCGTTTGGCTGAATGTTTAGCGGCGGTACTGTACTGTGTACCAGTGGTTCTCGAAGTTTGCAGTTGGTGAATTCTCCGTTGAAGATAATGAACGAGAAGGGCGCCCGATGACACTGGATTTGGATGGCCTCCGAAGTAGAGTGGAAGCGGACCCGTACCAAACCACTCGCGAACTATAAAGCACTCTTGGCGTTAGTCACTCAACAGTCGTTCGAGGATTGAAGTCGATTGGCAAGGTGCAAAAATTGGGTCGCTGGGTACCTCACGACTTGACACAACATGACATGGATCGCGAAGCCGATGTCGCTCTGTCTCTCCTTACCCTCAGACGTACCCATGGATGGCTGGACAACCTTGTCACCGGGGATGAGAAGTGGAGACTCTACTCTAATTAACACCGGCGTGCACAGTGGGTTGACGCCACTGTAGAGGCAGAGGACGGTCCGAAACCCGACCTTCACGTGAAAAAGGTGATGCTATGCATTTGGTGGAGCGTTCTCGGCGTAGAATACTGGGAGCTGCTGGACGACGGGATAACAGTGACGGCAGAGGTTTACGTCAACCAACTGAGGAACTTGAGGGCCCACCTTCAAACCACACGAGGAGAGCAAGTGAAGGTGTATTTTCAACACGACGACGCTAGACCGCTTATTGCTAGAGCGACGGCGGCTGAGTTGGCGGACTACGGATGGACCGTTCTTCCACATCCACCTTACTCAACAGATCTCGCTCCTTCTGATTATCACTTGTTTTCAAGCCTCCAACGCTATTTGGACGGCCAGCAATTTAGGAACCGAGAGGATGTCAAGGAGGCCATGTTCACATTTTTCGAATCACAACCGGCCACGTTTCGGAGAAAAGGCATCCATGACTTACCAGCACGTTGGCGAAAGACAATTGATGTAAAGGGTGGTTACTTCAAATGATTTGATATTGTTGTTCGTATGTTGTGATAATAAATATTTCATGCCCCAAATGTCCGAGAACTTATGCACCAACCTAATACAAGCTAATTAATATGTAAGCGTTATATAACGAAGTCGGTGGAGGCGCCGCTTGTCGAGTGCATCCAGAGTCGACGTTCTTGGTTCGTCCTTCCTCTCCAAGCCAGCCAAGCCATTTATTTCTCCGGAGTCGTGAATTGCTTCTGGACGCTGCAAGTCCTTCCAAGGGAAAATGCGCGATCCCTTCGCCACTTCCTCTAGAAGTGCAAAGCGGGCTGCTCTCCACTCAGACATTCTCTAAATTGATTTATTCTCTAAATCAGCAGATGGGCACGTGATCATTTGGCTCCATAACGTTACATTTTCTGTGAAGGTAAGACCAATAAAGGTGAAGTAGTATATGGTGCATTTCAGAAGTATGTATCCACTCTCAATTTGACAGTTACACGTTTCGCGCTCTTTTTTAAGAAACAGATTTGGCCACATTCGATTTTTCGTTGTCAAAAACAGTTAGGTCATTCTCTCCAGAAAAATGCTTCATCTCTAGCAAAAACGGTTTTTGATTTTTTTTTGTTTCAAAAGTATTTATCCACTTGCAAAAGTTACTGTTGTAAAAGTTATTTTCTTGTAGATTAATAGCCATTTTATTCACCGTTATTTCTTATTACATCAAACACCCTTTCATGATGTTGACAAAGTTCTGTATCACTTCCTCACTCATGCAGCCAACATCGCCGCTTCAGCTATTCCACGTCACTGAACTGCCGGTTGTTCGAGTAGACTAGTCGAACCAGGACCTCCCAGATGTTCTCCATTGAGTTGTAGTTAGGAGAACGAGCCAGCCAGTCTATTTCTTGAGTCTGGTTACGAAGGATTCGGTCTGTGCTTGATTTGGACAGGTGGACTGCAGCGTTGTCCTGTTGCAGAACATGTGTCTACCGTCTTCTTCCTTTCAAGAAGGGCAGAAGGCTGGACTCCAGGACACCTTGATGCACCAGACCTCCCATGCAGCACGAAAACAATGCTTCAGCTTTCCGTTACTGCAAAAGCCAGCCCATCTCATTAGGGAAGCATCTCCGAAGTCCAGACGGGAGGATGGAGGCTCGTCCCAGGTCCCTCCAATAATATCGGCATCTACTGGTACCATCCAGATTGAACTTTTCCCTTCGGTGAAGATGACCTGAAGCCATAAGCCACTACAATTTATAACGCCGATAGCACGGTTTGTCAAGCTGGCGTCTTTGAGGGCTTGGAGCTGAGCTTGCTATTCGAAAACGGGACACCTCCACGAACTGGCATGGTGACCACTTTAAAGAGCAGCACATGCCGACTATGCACAACATGAATTTCTCACAAAGAAGTGAACAAAGTTTGGAGGAGGATGTAAGCAAGTCCGTTATCTTAGGTGGATACATACTTTTGAAACAAACCGAAATTTCAAAATCCTCCTGGTATTGCTAGAGATGAAGCATTTCTCTGGATAGAGTGACCTAGTTATTTTCAACTACAAGGAATCGAAGGAATCGAATTCGGCTGAAGCAGGCTTGTAAAAGCGAACGCAAAACGTAGAACTTCAAATTTAGGGTCGATGCATACTTTTGAAACGCTCTGGTCTAAAGCTTCTTCTAGAAGCATTTTTACCAGTTATGATCAGAGCCAAGAGGCTTTCGAAGATGGGGTGAACCGCCTTACCTGTTTCACCATATCGCTTGATGAGCCGCGCTATCAAGGATTTCGGCTGTATTTTCTCCGTTAAATTGCTGTAAGTCGTTGATGAATCTGGCCCCTGGCCACTGTCGAATCGCTTTGTGCTAGAGGGATGACTAGCTAGCATAGAACACGCTCTAGAGCAGTAACCCAGCTCTCCGCCCTGTTTTTATAACTATGCATGCTATCAAGAGTAGCTGTCTGACATCCAAATGAACAAAGCAGTCCAACTCATTGAAGCGGAACGAACGAATCAAAGTCTTTCTCGCGCACTTGACCGTCGCCTTAGAATCTTTTTTGTCCCGTTATGTTGGCTTCAATGCATCCTGTTTGCAGTTCCGACCAATAACGTCGAACATCCGGAACACATCGCCAGCCTGTGCTCTGCAACCGGACAAGAATCTGGACGTAAGTGCTTCATTCTCTCGTTTATAATTTTACGTTGATTAATAATGGCTCACAAGGAGCAAGGAAATGTGTATTGGGAAAGTTGAACAATGTATCCTACATTTAGACGAAAAGAACAGCACCTTCCAATGGTATTGCCATTATGTACATATTGGGTTGATCGAAAAGTCCTGCAACACTTTACGCTACTGCGTGTTAAATTTGTTAAAGCAGTTTTGATCTTGTGCGGTGACGTCACAGTACATTTTCGAAGCTCCCTCAAGAATACTATATAAGGCCTCGCAGAGTAGGAAAACAGCAACAATGTCAACGGTAAGCAGCAGCATCCTACGACCTATCGTCTACTACGAATTTCTGCAAGGCCATTCCGCAAGGACTGCAGCCTCTGCGCTGCATTCAAGGGGAAGTCATTCACTATTCCACTGTGGCTCGTTGGTATCAGCGCTTCAAGGCTGGAGATATCTCTCTCGAAGATCGACCTCGTTCCGGACGCCCCTCTGTTGGACTCAGAAGGCGTGCTTTACTGGGAGTTGCTGGATAGTGAGACCACAGTCACAGCATCTGTCTGTGCTACCCAGCTCTAGAGCTTGGCTGACGCCATGTGCCAAAAACTTCCAGAACGGGAAAATGCCTACCTGTTGCACGACATCGCGAGTCCTCATGTCGCAAAAGCGAGTCGCGAGAAAATTCAGGAGTTAACCTAGGAAGTTCTGCCCCATCCACCGTCCTCTCCAGACCAGAGCTCGGAACAGGTAGTAGTCAGAAGGAGCGTCCTTCTGACTACTACCTGTTCCGAGCTCTGAAGCAGCATCTTCGAGGTAGAGAGTTCGATGATCGACCTCAACTGGAAATGGAGGTTTCTGAATTATTTTCCACACAGCCCTCGGAATTCTGGCGGAATGAAATTGTAGGGCTGCTTGAAAGACGGGGCAGGATCTTAGACTTGGATGGGAAATATATCATGGACTAAGTTTTTGTTTTGGCAAATAGCGACAAATTTGAATATTATTGTGCTAGTGTTGCAAGACTTTTCGATCAACCTAACAGTTAGCGGCTCGTTATATGGAATTCACTGTTCTTTAAGATTCGCTTGTTTTATTAGTGTTTCAGTAGATTTTTTTAGTCATGTTCAAGACGTAACACGAGTATTGGGGGGGGGGGGGTGGCGCATCCTTTGACGATGGGTTCCTTTGCTTTTCTTCATACTAGGTCTCAATATTCTAGAACAATCCAGTGTAGAGGCGGGCCTCCGCTAGCAAAGCGATTTATTCTATCATACCGTTGCTGTTTGTTAAAAATTTCCAAGCCTACAAGATACTTCACTCCATTCCCGTATTTTGCCACATTCGATAGCTAAGATTCGAAGAGCTTCAAGGTAGATAGTTAATTCAACACTTTGCCCAGGATACTTTTTCAGATCTACCTGGTAATCATCGACAAAATCGGCAGTGTACCTGGCGCTCCCGTTGATATCGAGAAATTTGCCAACAATCTCAAACACCGCTACCAGAACTACCAGGTTTGTGCTAAATGTGCTATTCTTGTAAACGCGCATGGTGGCGCAGCTGGAGCATATGCGGACTGTTGCATGCATCCGATTAGTGGTTACTGATTCGGATCTCGCCTAGTTCAACCGAACGTTCGTCCAGGGTAGTTACAAATCATGGTGTAGCCGTCCAAGTTCTTTCCACGATACCCCGTAAACGTAGGATACGTGCCGCATCATGCAAAAGAGCGCATGAAAGCGCAATCGGAAGGGGAGTAGACTGACGCGTACGATTCAAGTTTCTTTGTTCGGGTTCTCCACCGAAGTCACCCAATTCTTTCACCTCCGTGGTCGCTGAATTGGTAATGGATTTGTCTGGAAAGGACGTCACACTGAATTGTTCATAGGTAGGCCAGCGCAAATCATTGGATGTTGTATAGGCCGAACACACATTCAAATTACTTCCGATATCCCGTAAATGTAGGATGCGTGGCGCATCCCGCAAATTTTTTGACTAGTGCCCACTGTTGTCCTTTTTCAAAAATTTACGAAGCGACTGATTAACTAATTTTACAACTCTTATCTGTTTTTTTGCAGAATTTTCAAACCACTTCCATTGGCACAACTTCGTTCTCTTTTATAAAATAGTGTTATAGAAAAATGGTTTTGTTGGAGAACAGGTTATTACCTTGTACAAAAAAACTGAAACAATCCAAATTTTAAAATATTTCGTCATGTTGTATCCGTGTGAAGATTCCGAAGTGTACAACTGGTATGACAGCTATTCCGAAAAGTTAAAGTCTTGCTTTAAAAATAGGAATGGGCAGCAATCATCAAATGAATCGTTATTGTTGATAGAATTAATTGTTGATGATTGACTCTCTTGTCTTCAAATTCTGTCTTAGATTATTTCTCTTTCCGAGTAGAATTTTTATAAGCCCTTACGACGTAAAAAAAGTTAAATTGTTTAATTTACGGTGTAAAAATATATGAAACAAAGAGACAACTGAAACCTAGAAGGTCTTACGATCTGCAAGCTCGACGGCGATCGATGAATAGAAATGTGCTGATCGATTATGGCTACTACTGTGGATTTCATGCAGCGGTCTTCACGATTTCCTCAGTGAGCTTAAAGAACCGCTGCATCGACCAAGCTCTCCCTAAACCCTCCAAGCGAGCTCGAATCCTGCACAGATTTCCGTGAGAGGATCAGCGGTGCACATTTAATGGTTAACGTTTTAACGAATTTAACGAATTAACGGCGTCTTGCGTTAAAATCTGACTTAACGACTTAACAAAAATTTTTAGAAATTTAACGGAGTTTTTAACGGACTCTTTTCTCAGTGAGTTTATCACATTTGCCTATAGTCTTCACTAATGTTGTGGGTCTCATCCTCCCTATTATGACTGTTCCTAAAATCTATTGAAATCAGCAGGAATATTTTAATGCTTGCACAAAAATGTTTTGAATTTTTGCAATTTTTAAAATGTATTTCGGGGCGCGTGTAGCGCAATCGGGGGAGATGCCGGCTGTCGCATGCCTCGATACCAGGCTTCTGGTTCGGAGTTCCCGCCCAGGCCAACCAAGGCTTCCATCCTTCCGGGTTGAATTGGTACCAGACTTGCCTCATGTTCATCGGCTTGCCACCGCAAGTCATTGTATGACCAAATACGCATTAAAATCGCTTTCACAAGAGCCCTCAGAAGTAAAATGCGTGATGAAGATAGTGATTGAGTAATACCGCCCTTTATCCTCCTATCATTTGATGCATTTTGGACGTAGAAGTTTCTTCGCCGAGCCTCCATGCACGCCAACGAATCCATAAAGATACTGGTCTAACCTCCTCGTAAGATATGCCTATCCTCATCTGGCGTTGCTTATCACAGAATAGTTTTGCCCGCCACCTGGTACAGTCCTGACGGAGAGAATGTTTTCGCTCGCTGGACGCATTTTAAACGATTTAAGAAAACGCTTATAACAAAAATTAGGAAAGCTGCTTTTTCTGAACGTTAACACGTTGACGACGTAGCACACCTTTTCGGCAGTGTAGGACCGTGTGACACAATGTCATGTCACGGTCTCAACGTTGCAAAAAATGGATTGGTCCCACATACCGGGCATTCGAAAATCGTGCGTTCGGGAATTTGTTCACATCCCACTGATAGGTTCTTAACGGTATTTTTATTAAATCTTTCTGTAATTGTTGGGGTGATGCCCGCATCGACATTGTATATGCTCGTAGAACAGTCACTCAAAACGGTTTCGCAAACAACTAGGAAAGGGCAACTCCGGGTTTTGCCTGATCGCACATTTTAAGATGCCTTGTCGGTGAGCACCTTGCATGATAATTCCGTACCTTTCTTATTCCACACCCTGTAGGTAATTTATTGCTGAAAGCTTATTTATTTTTCTGTTCTTGATGATGATGAGTTGTTTATTTTACATTACAAAGTTACACTCCATTTTTGAATTTCAACTGCTGACCCCTTGATGTCGAAATGTATAAGGTTTCCTTGATTTTTTTCACTCAAAAGAATGTTTTGCAGCTGTTTGTAATTCTTAACGAAGTTTAACGATTTACCAGAAATTTAACGAAAGATTTCAATTAAAAAATTTCGTTAAAAAAAATTAACACACAGACTTTTCTGTGCACCCCTGCTGAGGATGCAAAAGCCATTCACCGGAGGAATCGTTTACTCCTCTATATATTTGGATCATGAAACCGGAATTTCCTCAGGAATTCTCTAACAAATCCTCATGTGATGGAGCTTTGAATATTGATTTCATATCAAATATTGTGTGCGAAGGTTCCCGAAGCTTTTTTTCAGTAACGGTAAGAAGGGTGTAGGAAGATAGTATACCTCTATGTATTTGAGAACCACGGCGAATCCAGATTGCGAGCGCGATCGCGCGATTCGCAGGGGTTTCATTTGCAACACAAAGGATGCCCGTGTCGGTTTGAATTATCGTTCTTGAATGGAGAATTTATTGCTGTATTCGCCGAGAATCGAGAAGTGCAAACGGATGAAATTTCCAATTTCCCTTCCACTTCAGCAGAGAGCTGTAACTGAATTCTATGCAGGATCCGTTACGAATTAGAATTTTCTGATGGGGCTCTGGGAAAGGTTTGCTCATCATTAAAGATCGCTGTAGAAGAAGGGCCTCTGGTAGCTTCGATGTTCCTGTCTCAAACTACAGGTCATCACCCATTGAACGTTCGTTTTGTTCATGTCAGTCTTCAACCTCGTCTTGAAAAATTAACAAAAAAAAATTCTGAGTAATCCAATGTTCTGTTTTGCTTCCCCTAATAACAGACGTTAAGGATGTCTCCAGCTGCGACACAATGGTACTCATCGTCAATTCCAGAAAAGATCGGCAGGTATGCCTCTTCAAAAATGATTATTTATTCATTTATTTATTTGTTTATTTATTTTATTCAAGCGCGAACATGATTCACGCCTAGAAATGCAACGCAAAAAGAGCAAGGAAAAATCGCTATCACTCGTTAGTCCGCTACAGCCGTTCGTCTGCTACAGTCGTTCGTCTGCTTTGTGCTGTTGTTTCTGTTTTTTCCTTATGTGGCGCGTCCTTTGACGTATTCATAAATAAATAAATAAATAAATACAGCCACACTTAAAAACATAAACAAGCAATAGCTCTACTCCAAACATGTGCGGACATAGTCATAATATCGCCGTATCTACCAAGAAGCAAGTTTAGTTCCGTGAGACTTCTAGAAGTGTGAAATCTGTTCTAAGTCTTGACTTTGCAACTGGTACACGTATTTTGAGCTTTCCTCTTATACATAGATCTCATCAGTTTCCCGTCTCACAATTTTTCTGTGTCGCTGTTCAACTTTTTGGTGAGAATTTTAAACATCATAATAAGATCTGCTCTAATAGTTCAGATCTCTGAGGTCTTTTAGGACACATGTCATCATATCTCACTGGGAAGCACCTCATCATCGGTTTTCTAGTGAAGCTGTTCTGAATGCTTTCAAGAAGATCGATATCCTTCTTTTTGGTTGGATTAAAGACCGTTGTTGTACGATTGGCCTCATATAGGACTTGTAGGCAAGGATGTAAACTTCCGGAATATCTGACCTCAAGACTCGGAATAGGTTACATATGCGGTAATTCGTCTTCCTCAATTATTAGAACGTTTAAGCACTTTAACTGAGACGCTCTGATGCGATGAGCAATAAAAATGCGCCTCTGATTTCCACTTTGGCTCCTTTCTTTGGTTACTCTTCACCGAGTAAGTAGAAGAAAGGGAAAGGAAAGAGTTAAAACTCAACGGAATTCCTCTGGAGTTACGTTGTACCAGCTCGCTGAATTACTGCAAGGAAGTGAATCCGCCCAGACAGCAACCAGCGATTTGGTGATGACTGTTATCAATGGTTTACGTACACCGCATTCAAAGCAAAATGGTCGATTTCAAGCATGTTGAACATTTCTCAAACCAATTTGGGCTCTACAAGCAAGCCGGACGCTTTTGAAGCAAAAATAAGCATGCTGGAATAAAAAAGAGTGTTTTCCAGATTAATCCACTAACATTCTTATTGCAAGAAGGTAAAAAAATTGTTTGAAAAATTTATAATAACTTTTCTTAAAGTTTTTATCCATCTTCCTAAGAGGCAAATCCATATGAAATTTTATAAAAAATAATTTCAAGAAAAACTGACGCTATAAGTTTGAAATGCGAAAAAGGAATTTTTGAATATATTAAGAAAGAAAGATATCGTCCCAGACTTGTCAAAAAACGAGGCGATTTTTCTTTGATGGATAGCAAGCATTCTGATGGATTGGAGGCATACACAGTACCTACCGTGGTCTACAGTACAACGATAGCCATTGCAGGAAACAACCTAGTGCGAGTTTTCGCAGTGCAAAGTAAGCAGAATTTACAGTGCACGATTTCATCGTTTGACACAATCAACAATTGCTGCTTTCTTACACTTGAAACAAGCATTTTTCCATTTTCTTGAAAAACCACGATTTTTATAAAATTTAAAACACTTCTCTCCTTCTGAGAATAGAGAGTTACAAATTTTTTCTAATAAAATTATAGTAGATTTTACTAGGACAGAACTTTGTATTGTTCTTTTTAGAGAGTGTCTACAATAATGTGGAACGCGGAGAGTGTTCACTGTGTTTCAGAAGTGCGCAACTTGCATTGAAATGTCCAATTTTGCCTAAATAACAGGGCTGTGTAAGCTCATCTAAATACGAATAAAAAGCAATCTTTGTTATCATTTTGGAGATCACAGTCTGCGGTGCAGAGGTAAAATATGCAGAAATGCTGTCAATGCGAAAGAAAAAACTAAGTCACTTACCATCGAACAGTGATACAAACTAGCTCAACTTGTTGAATTAACAATGCTCGCCGGAAGCCGCGATATTAGGGTATTTTCCGTTGTAATATCATCGTCTTCTCCACATACTTGTTTCAGGTATTCACGGTTGCTGGACGAGATGCACGAATTTCCAAGGAGACATTGAAATCTGCATTCGAACGCAACGTCGGTTAGTTTTTCAAGCACAACGTTAAAGTGAGGACGTGCTAGCGCAGTCGTAGAAGGCGCCGGCTATCGTGTGCGAGAGATTCCAGGTTCTTGGTTTGGATTTCCTGAAATGGTACCAGTCTTGTCTTGGAAGGGTAGACACTGCATTTTTTATGGGCTGTCCATCTCAAGTCTCGGTCATGGTATTATATGGCCCAAACACGCATTCAAATTATCTCCACGACATTCCTAGAAGTAGACCGATCCCAAAAGGAATTTAGTTTTCATGGCCCATTAGTTGCTACTCCCATAGTGTGGAGTGCATAGAACGCCGTAGAGGGAAGCGTAAGCAGACGTGTTTACCACGAATCGACTCAAAGTTAGTATCTCACCTCTCAATAATCCGCTCCATTTTTACTTGGTGCCAGGCTTGCCAGCGAAGAGCGAAACATTAATTTCCTCATCAGCTGAAAACCGAAAATCACCGTTTAGGTAAAATACGCTTTCAAATTAGGCTCACGAATTTTCAAACAAGTGTAATACGTGGTGTGTACCAGGGGCCAGATTCATCAACCGGTTACTGGCCGGTATTGGTATATCGGTTGTCTATCTGTATCTCTGTATTTCTCTGCATCACTTGCCCATATGGTGAATCCGCTGTGTGATGATACGGAGGTATCGTTGATGAATCTGGCCCCAGAAATGAAACTCTAATGTCAACTTCTGTCCTTTGCTAAATAAAAACCGGTGCTGCCTCTAACGGAACTGTGCTCAAGGTTCATTCGGATCTGTCCTAGTCAGGAGGCACAGCGCTACAATGACAGTTTCGCCCAGCACTCCACGACAGGACACCACATTCTTTGAGCTCACATGAGAGCCATCGTACCATTTGGTAGTAATGGAACAAGTTCAGGAGAAAGGATGAGAGACAAAACACCTCGTACCCTCCCCCCCCCCCCCCCTCCCCTCCGTCTAAGATAGAACCGTTCACTCTTCTTCGGACTATAGCGCAGAACATGTTCAAATTGATATGATCATTAGCAAATTATGTGGTAAGGATAAGGGGATGACAGAATGTAGTTGGCCACAGAGCACATTACATTATTAAAGTTTTCACTTCCATTTATGCATTCAAGAAAGTACTGGACAAAAGACTGGAGCCATGAAGGCATTTTAGTTTTTCCTATTCTCTCTCACTTCACTTTGCTTCACTTTTCCAGTTATGTAGTTGATTATCACCTTGTAACTCGGCTTGGCATGCTCTTCTTCATAATAATGTTGGTGGAATTGCACTGTGTGCAGTTTTATTTTCGCTCGATTCTATATAGGGGCCCTCGTATCTATTCTAATCGAAGTGAGCATATAGTGATTTATATTTTCAATCTGATGCTTGAATTGTTCCAACGACCGCTTCAGCTGTTGTCTCCATTTATGAAAGGGTATTTATTTAAATCCAGTGGATGTGGTAGTGTGACGTGGAATGACATACGTAAATGGCATTTTACGGTTGCCCCCTTTAGACAAGGATATACCCTAACCCTATACCTTCTACCTGTATTTCACCCATGCTGACATGTTTTTCTCCTCTTCCAAATCCTATTCTATCTCTCATTTGTAACTTTCACTTCCTTTATCTGATGTGCCCGCCTGTTCAGCAACACTTATCAGCAGCTTCATCAAATGGCTGTTGCTCCGCCTTCACCGGCTCTGCGTAAGTAGGCTGCTCACAGTGCTTGGACAATCATTTGATTCTTCTCTCCTACACTAACTACTGTTGCAGTGTTATACATTAGTACATCGGTTTATTAATTGTGGTCTAATTACCCAAGTTTGAGGTAAAACACTACTGTGGCTTAGTGTTCGACCAGAAGACCAGCGCGACACTTGAACTGCTGAGCTTTCATCGTTTCCTGATTTATGAATTGTCTCACGTGGTGTGTTCATTTAATAAGCAAACAACCGTTAGAAAATAAAGGACGGTGTTAACAATTCTCTGGAGGTGCGCCACGCATCCTACTTTTGCGGAATGTCAAGGCAGTTTGACGGAGAGGGGAGGGGGGAGGGGTATTTGCCCTATTGAATAGGCACTTGCAATCGCCAGCCGATGAACTGTAAGCGTTTGGTCTTCGCCAAAGTCTGGTAACATTCACCGTTCGCGAGAGGGACCCGAACCAAGGACTTCGATTAAGCGTGCACACCACAGTCGGCGCTCCTTCTGACAGTGCTACTACGCACCCTACCCTTTCAGAGTATCATGCTTTGATAATTCAAGGTCACTTCAAGAGCGGTAACTACGCGATGGGACTCGAAGGAATGATTGAGATGGTTGTGGCCGCGTACTCAAACGCCCACATAGTGCAGGTTCCAAGTGCCGTTGGTGGATTTAATTCAATGTACGTTTCTCTTCGCCTCTTCTGTTTTCATTCGGTGAATTGCTCGCTACAAAGGAGCTATTAGAGGTATGATTGGTCACACATCTTGTTAGTGATGTGTGGAAAATTTTCAAGCGACTTTTTGGCGCGCCTTGGAGCGTATAATAAATAGATAAGTAAATAAATAATTGAGAGAGAATGATCGATTTGCTAGGTAGTCTCAAAGAACTCCATATTCATATTAAAATATTTAGCTTGTATAGCAGATCATCACTCTAAATGAATTTTATCTTAATACTAATCTGCATATTACCGCTGATAAATATCCAGGCAAATATTCATCAACCACGAAATCTTAGACTTCTGATGTCGATCATTTCGCAGAGGACAGTTACATCATTCACTATTTAACCTACAGATGTCTTATGAGTAAAGATACTCTTGATGTTGTTAATTCTATAATTGTCTGTAGGTGAGATGGGGAACATTCATAGGCCTGATCCTTCTAGCTTCTGATGTGCCGAATTTCCGATTTACCTTTCAGTATTATCAGACATTTTCAGTTCTTATTACCAGTGTTCCTACAGAACTTGTAGCTACTGGCAGACCTTTTACAAATAAGGGATATTCTGCAGAGTGTCTTAGAAAGTGTATACACTGTTTGAAAAGTTACTGTAACGTGTTCTGCCCGTGCACAATCGATCGACTCTGAAATGAATTATTTTAGACGAATGCATGGCGCAGTCTGAGCTATTTGCGTGCCTCGGTATTTCCGTCATCCTGTTTTTTTAGAGAGCTCTCAAACGTCTGGAAAGGCTTAATGTTAAAATCATTCAAAAAGTACCAGCATTTTTTAGGATACCCTGCGTTTTGTTGTAAGCTGTAGTGTGTTTTAGGTTTAAAAGTTTAAAAGAGGCAAAAATCAATAGATACGGTCACTTTATAGAAAAATTATGAAAAGTATTTAAGCGAAGCACAGCCAATCGAGTGTAGAATGCAAGAATTCGGACCAATCCGAGACACAATCCCTCCTGCTCATATATCAGCAAACTTCAATTTTATTGCGCTTTCACATGAGTCGTTCTTAAGTTATTCAGTACCTTTAACGCAGCAGATATATGTATAGCCTTTCCAACTGTATGCAATTTTTGAGACACACTGCATATCTGTAGTTGAGTAATGAGATTTTCGGATGTTCTAAAGAGTAATTTGTTGCCAACAGTAACGATAACTATTTTAACGGGCAAACTCCTCATCAAAATGTCTTCATGAAGACTGTACATGAACGTTCTCTTCGGAATGACTCCTATTGCAATATGATATGCGGATTGGGCTCCTATTTATGTTAGTTAGTTAGTGAGTTAGCTCCTAGCTGCGAATTTTGAAGACATTGGCGATTGGCTGGTGCATTCTCGATCTGCTTGCCGTCTTGTTATGATTGGCTGGCTCTCTCCCATGTCCCAGCGTTGCCCACATTCCCAACATCGGCCTGTTATTAGGTATAGCGACTGTTTTGGATTCATAAGCAAATACATCGCCAATCCTTACTTCATGCTTCAGAAAAGTTCAAAAAATTACAGGAATTTCTAAAGAAGAAAACCATCCCTATAACATTAGACAACACTCGTTCCTAGAAATAAGTAGTTTTCATGTCACGTAGTTGACAGTGTGCGGCAAAATTACCCGTGCACCTAAACATTTTGAAATTTTCCTGCTTTTTTACCCGAAATTCTCCCGCTTCACTCGCCTTATATATGTTAACTGAACATTGGGACTCATACTCAGGCGAATCCTTCGCAAAACAGGTGTCAGGCTGGTTCTATGTCATCTTTTCAAGGTCAACCTTGGGTCATACCGTCTGCCACTTACTCTCAAAGTGTTGTAGTTAAGTACCTATGTTAGATCTGGCTACGTGAAACCTACCGTATTTTGTGACGTCATAATGACGTCACAAGCTGATTAAAAAAACGCCGAAAAAATCCGGAAAACATAGGTATACGTTCGTCTAATACTACAGAAGCGAAATAAATTTTTTATTATTTTCTAAGGCGTTAGTGAAGCGAAAAACGGCACGGAATGGGAATGACATGGGAAGCGTGCTTGGCTATCTGCGCATACGTACTGGAGTACAAAATGGTTAGGCGTTCCTACCTACGAAGTGCTTTTATCGAATTTTATAAGGCCGGCAAGCAAACGAGAGATATTGTGAAGATCCTTTCCGTGCCCCAAAGAACGGTTCAGGATACAGTGAGCACAAAGGAATGAAGACCGAAGAGGAGAAAAGGAAGAGGGCGTCCCAACACAGCTACCAACCGGGAAAATGTAAAATTCGTCAGAGAAAAAAATCCGGACAAACGTCAGGAGATCGATGCGTCAAATGGGAAAAGACGTAGGAATATGTGAAAAGTCAATAACGGGGATAGTCAGGGAAAAGTATAAGAAGTTCCTTATCGTCTGCAAAAATACCAACTCCTGACGAACACTATGAAGAAGAGGAGATTGGAAAGATGCAAAAGGTTGCTGCAACGATTCAAAGTGGCACGTGCTCTAAACATCGTCTTTAGCGATGAAAAGACTTTCAGCTGAATCCAGTCTTCAACGTCCAAAATGAGAGAACTATTGGGGACTCGCTTGCTGATTCTACCGCCAAAGGACGACTCCTGGAAACGGCGAGAAAGCCTATATCCATTATGGTTTGGGAGGAAATCACATCTTCAGGAAAAAACACCACTTGCTTTCGTCGAAGCTGACGTGATAATCAACACAGCGGTTTATAAGGATATTCTGGAAAAAGTTTTCAAGCCGTGGGCCGAGTCCCACTTCGAATATCCTACTGGTGCTTTCTACGGGAATCTGCTCCGGCACACAGAGCGAAGGTTGTCCAGGACTGGTGCGTCGAGCAATTGCCTGACTTCATCACACACGACGAATGGCCCTCCAGTTCTCTGGATTTTAACGCGAAGATTATTCTGTGTGGGCCGTCTTAGAGAAAAAGGCTTGCTCTACCAGACACTCAGATTTGAACTCTCTTAAAGAAGCGCTTTTGAAGGTCTGGGACGAAATTGATGAATCGTATCTGCGTGCCACATGCGAAGCGTTTGTCCAACGTCTGAAGGAGTGTGTGGAGGCTGAACGCGATCATTTCGAAAACTGTTAGCATGCTTTGAATTGTCATGTTTGTAGTAGATAAATTTGATAGTTAGAATTGATCCGTGAAGTTTGATCTCAAAATGCCATTGAATTTTTAGTGCACGGGTAATTTTTCTGCACCCTGTACATAGAATGGCAAAATCCGACACAATTTTTGGACCAACCTAATACATTAAGAGTTTGACTTTAGACTTCCACGTGATCAACTATATTTTAATTAGGAATCAGTTATTATAAAGCTCTAAAATTAGAAAAATTAGAAATACTGGTGAAGCACGCTGGCACAAACGGTTCCTTTATTTCAGCCCACCAGTGGAAACTCAGCCTCCGTCACCGCCTAAGAATCTTCCTGAACCTCGCCCGGCGCCCGAGTCGGTGGCGCCGTTCCGTGCTGCTGGCCTCCCGAATAGCGTCCAACATTCCAAAGTCCTCCAGCCAATTAACGAAGACGAAATCGAGGAAAAAGACAAGGTATGATGAACGAAGATTGACCTTCACAATTAACTAACTGATTATTTGATTTTTTGGTCGTTTGACTAGCTTGATAACGATCAATATCTTAAGGTCTGGGTGTCGATTATGCAACAAGCTGTGGCTCGATGTGGCGCTCAGCCTGAAAACTTGGCCGTGCACGTGAGAGCTGTCGTTGAGGGTGAGGATGCAGTCGTTATAGAGCCTTTATCCGCTTCCTAGTGGTCAGGCCGGTCTAGCAGTAGGTCTGAATGGGCTGGGGCTTAGATCCAGAAATACAAACGATTGATCCCAACTTCGCTCTTCTTGAAACCTCGGCATTGTAAGTTGTTACTGTTAGTATATTTTTGTGCCACACGAGGTTCTTAGGTGGACAATTTTATTCCGCAGGGCCTGACGTTTCGACGTTCCGTCGTCTTCAGAGGCCTAGGTCCACCGTTGCGGGCAGATGTTCGCCCTGTGACCAGTAGAGGCGAACACCTGCCCTCAACGGTGGACCCAGGCCTCTGAAGACGACGGAACGTCGAAACGTCAGGCTTTTCTGAAAAAAAACCACCCCCTAAAAACCTCGTGTGGCACAAAAATATACTAACAGTCACAAACGGTTGGTATTATCTACTTGTAGAAAAGAAATGCCGCGCATTAGCTACAGTACCGGACATGCCGCTGCGTCCAACAAGCACAAGCGGCGCAAAAGGGCGCCGGAGAGCGCCGTTTTCCGCTCGCCACGCGCCGCGTCTGAGGCAAGCCGCGTTAGTGCGCGGCGTCCTCAACTTCTGGACGTTAGACTGAATGAAGGAGCTTATCCATGCGTTCGAACGAGCATGGCCTACTGTTTGGAACTAACTGCCGGCATGGCGCGCGCTCTGAACAATGCATATAGGCCCGGCAGAATCAATCGAGTGGGAGCGACAACCTGTACAGCAAGCGACAGCTTGAACAGTGAGCGCATGGGGAGTTTTAACGAAAATTCCTAGCCTACCTTCCCACTCAGGCATTGCTCTAGGACTGTCCAGCTGTAACTTATTCAGATAAATCTCACATCAGCTGGTAACTTAAAGCAAAATCGATAAAATTGATCCATAGTGAATGGCTGCTCGATGCGGTTTGCTTGTTATTGAGCCCGTTGACTGTCCATCATGAGAATGCTTATTCACATTTCAAAAAGTCAACTGGAAAAATCGAGAAAATCGATCTCCATATAGCATGTTTCAGAAGCAATGACAATCTCGCTGAAACTGATCTCTGATGAACGATACAACGGTATAGAGGAAGAGGTGGAAGCTCACAAAGACGTGATTGGAACAAGAGAGCGGTGAGAACAATGGCTATGCACTTTTATGGGTGTGTCTTAGCGCAGTAGGAGGAGGCGGCGGTTGTCGCGTGCGCGCAATTCTAGGTTTATAGTTCCAATCTCCCGTCTAGACCAACTGAGCCGTCCTTCTTCTGGGATTTGGTGCCAGACTTTCCTGGAAAGGAGGAGGCACTGGCAGTCCACACGTCCACAGGAGGGTACCGAAACTCATTGTAAGGGGAAATAGGCATTCAAGTTGTCTCCACGACATTCGCTTAAGAATGCATGCCTGGCGCATCCCAAAACACCGACCTTTGTCCTTTCTATCGTTATTCTACTTCAGTCACTTGCTGCTGAGCGTTTTCGTATAGCTATCGATGATTTCATCTAAGGGGGCAGTCCACGGTGACGGATAACGGCTTCCCACAGTTTCCTTCGGACTTCTCGAAGCCCCTTGAGTATTCTCTCCTCACTAGCGTGCAGCTACCGCTCCTGCACCTTATTCAGGTCCTAGTACTCACTACTTTAAGGTATGTAAAGAGCTAGCCTTACTACTGTACTGTTCTGAAGTTGTCGTTGGGGCTTTAGCGTATCGGAAGTCGTAAAGTATCCGAGTAGGCTCATTATACATGAGTTAGCCTGCTTTAAACCGTCTTCTGATCGCTTGGTCTACAAGTCTTTCCTCGGACTCTTCAATAGCAAAATCATGGATTACCTCCTTCTTCTCAAAGATCTTTCCTTGCATTCCAAGATGCGTCCAGTGCTCTGCTCGGAAATGGTTAACCTGTTCTATCTACGCGGAGCTGTAGGGCATCCCCTGCAAGGATTTTCTTCGAGAGATTCACTTCGTTCTTGTCCTACACAGCCGTGATCAGATGTTCCGGTGCACCTCGAAGTGTATTTCAGAGCACGGCTCCGGATAACCCTATGTAAGCCTAGAAACGCCAGGTAACGGAGATTTCGCTTCATCCGGTATTTTTCCACCACCTTCCGAGTGATGAAAATGGCACCTATGGTGGATTTCTCGTGTATCAAGCCTTGCTTCCCTTAATGAGGGGAGATGGGAAAATCTCCTTCAGCCTTGAGCTGACTAGTTTACCTTCATCGTGTGCAAAATCGCCGGCATTCGTAGGCACAGTTTTCGAACTTGATTTCCACTATGATTTGGCGAGGTTCGCACTGCATTCGAGATAAGAGACAAGCCTTCTGTTGGTTTCAACCCATAGTAGTACATCTTGGAGAGGACCTCGTTGAGATATATTTCGAGTTATTCATTCATTTGCTTATTAGTATACCCATAAAGATGCGCTAACAACAATAGCAATAAAACCCGCAACATTGCCAAGAAAAACAAGAATAGAAAAAACTCAGAGGGTAGCTTGCAAAATAGCGGAGGAATTGAGAAGAAGCTATCTAAAGCATTGAAAAAAGGGCCCACCATCCTAAAGGGAGAAATCGCCAGAGGAAGGGTACGACAACGACCCACAAGTATTATGCTCACTACAAAAAAAATCAGACCATCTGCCCAACTTGCCCATGATATGCTCCGGTGTCATAGTGAATAACAATATAGGAAAAGCAATTGAGTAATACGTGCTACCTAGTGCTCAAGATGATGACTATCATATGCCAGTTGTACGAGTATGAGACAGCATATTTGCCTGATGCCTGAACAAGCTGTCAGAACTGGCTGTACATACTGTAGTGATCCTGAGGCACTTGAAGATCAAGCAGTAAATAAAGTATTACCCAGTGCTGGTTCTCCAGAGCTCCATTGTATTAGAACCACGGCAAGCTGCCTGATGGAAACGTAGCAAAACGTTATTTTCACCACTTCTACACACCTCAGGAGGTTTCGTTAGTACTCCATCTTTCCCATATTTTATTGCATTTCTGTGCCCTAGTGCAGTGGGTGTCTAAGGTAGTCGGATCGCGATTAATCTATGTAAATAGTGTTTCAGCTACAGTAAATTAACCACCGTTTTGCCCACTACTCTATTACTATGACTTTCAGGGATTGACAAGAAATTTGAATTGCTCTTTTTTTTATTTAATTGTGAGGATTACTACGACGAAATCATCTAACAATCAAAATAGTCGTTAAAAAGAGCAGATAAATTATTATTTAAATTGATTAAAATTAGAAGCCTATTTCTTTCTCAAATTCCCATCTGATTGCACTCTACCCATCGCAGTGCATCTTTGACATACGAATAAACCTTCAAATGCATTTTTACTACATACTGCTTTAAGGCGCCTGCCAATTGTAGTCTCGAATCGTTGCACAATTCCAGGGCATGGGAGAGCGCAAAGGCACAGTTCGTCTTGCCATTGTACCAGAAGTACCATTCGATGATCGTCGGCTCATCACAACGTACTTGCCCATCAGTCACTCTGAAAAATTTGTGATTTCGGAAGCTATTTATTATAACTGTATTTTTTCATTAGACTTCAACGGGCTACAAATTGACACCTATCGAAGATCTACATTGTTTAGCATATTATTTGCACTGCAACAATCGTGTCTGTCTTTCACTTCGTCTTTCATAACCATATTTCCTATATTCCATCATCTACTTTCCTTTACCACGGGTTGCTGGAATAAATATTCTCAAGCAAAATAAAAGCAATGATTGGAATGCGTTGGAAGCTGTCAGAGTCAATTTCGTCTCTATGAAAATCTGCGTTAGTTATTGCACACATTAGACGATGTTTGTGAGAGACGATTAAATATAAATCCGTGTACATAGACAGACGAACACAACGGGATATTACCTACAACCTATCAGCCGGCTTTGTTTAAAGAAAGAGCCTGAAGTCATCAATTATGAAAACAAGCAAGAGCTTCTTACATGAGGCAGGCTCCCTCCTCTTGTTACTTGTAATCGTTTGAAGCTAAGAAAAAATTCGAGCAGCAATAAAAAAGCCAAAAAAAGCAAAAATCTCAAATAAACTCAATTCAGCTCAATTTTCAGACATTTCAGTAGCCGCTAATTACTGATCGATGTGGGATGAAATGCATGCATCTACACCGGATACAATTTATTCATAAGCATGGACAACCTTATCCGTTCGAGAAAACGGTTGGTGTATATTCTCCATGTTTGACTGTCATGAAACCTGGGCATGTCTGAATTGTTTCAATACTTCTGTGCCACGCAGGTTTGATATGATGGAACGTTTATTCGGCCTGACGTTTCGACAATTTCGTCGATTTCGAAGGCCTGAAAGAAGTTCGAGAGAGATAAGATCAGGCACTCATCTCGGCAAAGGCTTAGCTTTCCATCTCAGCCAGTTTCAACGAATTCCTAAAAGTGCCATGGGGAATCCCACTGAACCAAACCGAACTCACCGTTGTTCCACCAGCACTAAGTGAAAGCTCAGTTATTGGACTACCATTGAGCAAATGAGACCTACCAAGAAGAAATCTATAGTGGTGTTAAGCTACAGAAGTACTTGGTCTTGGTCTCATATCCCACACAACGGAATGAACGGCAAAAAGTCACTGGTGATCGAAATGCACTCGTTTCTGTTGTTCGTCGTTGGATTACGTTCTCGAATCCAAAAAGCTTCTAGAGTCTTTCTGGCTCCAATCTCACTTTCACATACCAACACAGGGCACTTTATACTAAAATTGTCTCCACCATGGGCTTCCTCTCGATGTTTACCGAGTGGGGTTAGTAAGCTCCGCTTCTGCTTACCAGCTAGATGTTCCCTGATGCGAACACTTAGTGCCCTCCCTGCTTCACCTATTTATTAGACATGGGATCCGAATCATGCATTTTCGGATATCTGGATGGATTTATCCGGTTTCGGATTATGCGAAATCCGGCTCGGCCGAAAATTGCCCTCATCTGAATCATCCGAAGATCCGAGGTTTTCAAAATGGCACTCATCTCAATCATCCGAAGATCCGGGGTTTTGAAAAACGCAATGATTCGGATAAAATCGGACAATAATCGGATAATAGGAGGTTAGCGCGCCTTGCTGGCAAACTCTGCGTCATTGATAACCTGACTTTTTTGGGCAGATTTGCAATCATTTGGTGGAAATTCTATCACAAGGGAAGGGTCTGATAGCGTAGGTCTGAACGGAGAGAGGGAGTCATCCTATTAAATAAGAATAATCCCCACCCCTCAGTTAGCATAAAATGTGTTTCATTTTTGCCAAGTCGTTAAACCCAAGGAGTGGCGGTCCTTGAAGTCACAACGGAATACGGCGCATCACGAGTTTTGGGGTCTTGTACAACCGCGATGCCTCTGCCGGCAAGCAGCTCGGAGCGCAATGGGTAGCGACGATGCTTCATGGGAAGAAGGTGGGGGGTTTGATCCTCATGCGCTGCTGCATTCTTGCTTTTCAACTGATTGGTTGGGATTTGAGTGATTCTGACGTCTACCATTTTCAGACGTTTTCTGCGCATTTTCCAGCTGCACGCTGTAGTACTCAACATGATGGTGCATAAATATTCAACACCAGTGATACACAGGTATAACGTGCATAAAGCAGCACTGGAACAATGCGGACAGGGTATAAATGCTACAGGCTCCTCTCAGTCTGTTTCTATACCTCGGGTAAAACCATCCTGCTAGGATTTTTAAAGAAGACCATGATGTGACGTCAAATATGGTTAAAACGAGAAAGTCTGTGGATCCCGCAAATTTACCTAAACGGCATCGATACACTCTTTCTCTCATCTTTGCCTGTCATCTGGAAATCAGAGGTCTGCTGGAGGTTCTCTAAAACCTAACACCAACAATGTCGCCGATGCTCGAGTGGTGATCCACTTGCTCACGCTGGTGTGGTCCACCTTTAGATAAGGAGCCTTCAACGGAATGACACCAACCTGACCGAACGGATGGCCAGCAACTCAAATACCTCGAAGCACGTCAACATGAAGTTAACGAAGACGAACAGCTGGAAGCGATGAAAGAAGATGAAGAAGATTGGAATCCGCAAGATGAACAGATAGACGTAGAAAGGTTGGCAAGCAGTGGGGAGATGACGACGTTTCCGGGTGGAACTCTTGTTTCGGAAGAAAGATTACGTTTTCAGTTTGCTTTCGTCTATGGAGCCGATCTCATTGGTCCATGTATGAAAACAAACCGTGAGGAGCCTGTAGCCTTTATGCGCTGTCCGTATTTTGACCAAGGCTTCTGTTTCATGCACTTTGTGTCTGTGTATCACTAATGTTAAACGTTTATATATCATTATGTTGAACAGCTTTCTCATTGCCTTTTGGTTAAAAACCCGCCAGTAATAAACAAGTGGCAACAAAGCTACTCTCCACGGCATACATCCGGAAAACTGCTCAGCAAACGTCTAAAATGGTATAGATGTCAGAATCTCTCAAATCAATCAATCAGTTTAAATGTAAAATGCAGCAGCGCAAAAAAGTCGAACCCCCGACCTCCCTCTCACGGAGCAACGTCGCTTCCACCGCGCTGCGAGCCGCTTCCCGCCAGCAGCATCGCGGGTGTACAAGACCCCCGAACTCGTGAGGCGCCTATTCCACTGTAAGTTCAAGGATCCCCTATTCCTCGGGTTTATCGACTTGGCAAAAAAGAAACGCATTTTTATTCTGATTGAGGAATGGGAATTACTCCTATATGACTCGCTCTCTCCGTTCAGACGCGTTTCAGACCCTTCCCTTTTCAGAGCACGCGAAATTTCTTGCAGGACGTTTCGTAATCGTTCATTATTGTCCTTTACAAGACTTCACTGTGCATTGCCAACCACTATTGAGTGGGTATTGGCCCTTTGGGGTCCTAATGCTGTTTCTTGCTTGTTCTGGAAGCGAAAAGTAGCTCTGCGGAGGGCTCCCCTCGTAAAGCAACCAGTCAAGTATCTTTTGCGTAGCACTGGTGTATTCCACTCTATTGGTGAACTGAGCTAGGCCAGCTATTATGTAGTTTGGCATTCATGTGCCTTGCTACCAGGGCATATAACCGTTTAATTCAAGGTGGCGCGCTCCAAGCTGCTTTTAATCCTTGAAGACGGGCTGACGGATTGAATTTTGACGTGTGCCAGAGCGAGACCTTACTGGTCTAGTTAGGATGGGGACGACGACGGCGAGCGGTTGATGGGGTCCTACAAATAAACAAGGATACAACATGTGCACGCAGAACGTGCCATGAGACATATGCAGTTTAAAATAATTGTACAACATGAGGTATCCGTCTACTTTAATCGATGAAGTGCGTTCAAGTAGACGAGACCGCAGCGGTTGCAGACGATCATAATGGCGGCTTCAGAGTATCAGCGCTTCAGAGCATGTTGGCGTGCGAATGCTTGGCCTACGATACAGATTTGCTGCGTAATACGTGTGACTTTCACAAAGATTTAGCCTCGTATATGTGCACAAGAAAATTCAGGAAGAGTTAAGTGCGAATGTTATCCCGTGGTTCTACAAAACATATTTTCCCAGAGGCATACGCGAACTATGCACAAGATAACAGCTAGCAAGGCTCTAAGATGCCAAACCCGGCAAGCGCGGCTCCACGAAGTGTTGTGCACGACGTCCTGAATATTAGAAGCATGACGGACCTAAAAGTTAACGTTAGTAAAATGGAACACAACAACCTCGACTACGAGAAACTAAATAGTAACCAGGTAGGTAACGAGTGGCAACTAGGTGCAAATGGAGCTGTAGCTCCTGGCCATATAAAAATGCACGAATTTGGTTTTCCGCGTGCTGCCGCTAGCTCTGAACAGCTGTCTGAGCCTTAAAGTTTGTGTGAAGCTGCAGCAAAACGAATTGAGAAGCATCGAATGAAATGCAAATGCACTAATTCTTAGCAACTAGTTAGGTTCATTTGCAGCCTACCAACTACCGCCTGTGCATTTATTGAGCTCTGCGCAGCGTACTTGCATCTACTGCCAGAGCTCGCCATCGACCGCTGCTGACGGATGATCCTTATGATCCTTCTAGCTCTTCGTATTCTCTTTGCCCATCCGTCTATCTAAATGGGAGAGCTGGTAATGATATCAAAACGCTTTATGATGGTGGCCAAGACAACGTTTTTACTGTAGGCTGGATGAGCGGTTTTCGTCTGCGTAGGCCCAACCGCAACGAATGCATTTCCTTAGCTATGCGTGAATCGGAATACGATCTGATGGCAACTCAAACTTAGAACAGCCTATTGAATAGTGATGCTGAGCGCAGAAGAAGTGATGCTGAGCGCAGAACCTATTATACACAGAGTAGTTGGGATCCGACGGCAGCAATGAAGACGACCCTCCGCATTATACACTTGCATGCGAATGGCTCGCCTTATTGTTAGTGAAGCGGTCACCTGTACCGCAGAAATGATGGTGATGTTTCACGCTAGTATGGCTCCTGGTTGCACAGCGGACACCTATTGTGTGTGGCCTCCGCTAACCCCTCCGCAAAAGACGCGTCTGTACATGCAGCGAAGTAGCGTTCTCGACAATGGTCGAGGGCAGCTGATGGTTCTACATTAGGTGATCTTGTACTTAAGCGCTAGACGAGCGAATGCCACGCGGTGATGGCTCCCTCCACGGAGGTGACGGCGATACAATATGTGAAGGACTGCGTGAACGGCTGCTGAGTTCGCGCAAGCGGTTCTTAGAGTGATGATAATGGTCAGAACAGTCACAACCATGATGGCACTGACACATGCGTAAAAATGGTGACGAGGAGTATAAAACCTGTAACAACGCGAAAAGCAACGCGATCTGTCAGAGTAGCTTGAGGCTTACAACTACACAAAGAGCGTGGCACCCGCTCGCGTATTTGGAAGTGCGCGATGCGCCTCTGTGAGGCCTATGTCATACCTTCGCTCACCCCGAGCGAAGGCGACGAACAGAGCATTGAGCGAAGTCTCTTCGCTAGCGTGAAGCTAGTGAATAGGCGCGCAGTTAATAGCGTTGTGTGCAGCTGCGTCGTAGCATCGCTACCGATGCTGCCCGACGCTCTGCTCAGCTCAGCGACGCGGTCGCATCTGTAGCGATGCCGTATCGCTCGAAAGTATGACACCCCGCCAGCGAGGCTTCGCTAGCGGTGGATCGGACAACTGCTACAGGCGTCTGCCCCTCCACAACGTCTGATACCGTCCCTTCCCCAATTATGTTAGTTGTCCATCGCCTTCGCTAGCGAAGAGCGATGGTATGACATAGGCCTGACGTGTTGACGCGGGTCAGCGGGGCGGTTATGGGAACCCTCCCTTATGGGGACGCCTTGTACGATGCATCGTCGTTTTGGCGACGAGTACGCAGTCTGTTGGCTAAACGAAAAAAGAAAAAAAAAACGAAAAAAAGTTAAGCATAGCACCCTTTTTGAATTACGTAGTATTCCCATCCACAATAGCTTGCCATACTGGTGTTGCTGTTTCTAAAAACACTAAGAATACTCAGTGAAAGCAATGGCAAAAATGGGACGAATCTCATCTGGTCAGGTATGACTACTTGGGTCACTCTTTAAATTACTCTTTATAACTAAATGATTCTTTGCTATGCAATGTGTTTCTACAGCGGTGAGCGGATATGAAAGTCACGTGCTGCGGGATGTACGTACGCGAAAACAGAGCATCGCCGACAATGCGACATCATACTCCCTTCACGTGTTTGCGAACAACGGATGCTAACAAAAAAACTCACCGCATCGCAGTTTGGAGAGCGATTTATAAATTTCAAAAAGTTCAGAAGAGAAGCCCACGCGATATGTAGCAGTTTGCACAGCGCAAGTATCAAAAGAGGAATAATATGCGCAGACGCTGCGTGAGAAGATGAAATGAAACAGCTTTGAAAAAATACGCTGCGTACGCAAAATCAAAAAGGAAACGCACATAGAATACCGCTCGTAACTAGTGTCGCATATGGCGTCGCTGAGTTCGCAAGCGTCATAACGTCGGAATCGTTGAGGGCTGAGCTACTGGAAAACCGAGCATATTTCTGGATTCGGATCGTCGATTCAAAAAATCTATCTATTCTTTACTGCACTGCAAGTCTGACCTAGTCCCAGTGATTCTCTTCACGAGGCGTTGAAAGCAGTTCTTCTTAATTTGCGCTGATTAAATTGATCCGTATTCAAAATAAACAACATATTCAGAATCCTCATTGAATGGACTTTTAAAAATGCGTGAAACATTTAGTGCTTTCGAGAAATATCTTTGTTCACCTAAATACTGCCTTTTGCGGTACACTTGCTTGCTCGCCCGATAACATTACAACCCCAGGATACGTTTCGCTAAGTATCTGAACGCTCCATCAAGAAGTTAAGAGAGATCTCAGTTCTTTCTCCTATTTTGATAGATTTCACTTCAGCACGTCACTACAACTGGTTCAAATGTAAACACTGCCGAAATTGACAGGAACTAGCTTCTACAGTTGGACGTCAAAATTTTGGATTTTGTTCGAATTCACTCTCTTGTTTCACAGGTACCAAAACCTCCTTATAAATTAACTTAATATTATGATATCCAAGATGGCCTGTCCACGTAATGCGCTTCGCAGACTTCTGATGGGTAAGAGCCGTCATCGACTGCATTCTTCGGGATGTCAAGAGAACACCATTGCGCCCACCAACGTGTTGCCCGGACTTTTTTGTAAAAGCCTTGAGCGAACGATATAGCACTCTTCGTGTCTCTCGAACGAGGAGGATCCATTGCGCAGCCTTCTGGCGCGCGATATGGACAAATGGAGACGTTACTGGCCCGGCTCGACCAACTCGATGATCATCGGGATGACAGGTGAAACACGTGATATCCAAACAAGATCGGCCCTTCTTAAATGTGATGGAAAATGGACCATTAAAAACGAGAGACTATTTTAATTTCTGGTTCCAAACTCACCTTTTTTGCCTGCTTTCGCAATTTTCCAGGATTGAAAGGTCTGTAACTTTTACTGTAAAGAAACTTGAAATGGCGAACTTTTCCCGGCCTGCAGCCGGAATCAATGTTTCTACCTGATGGCAGTGGGTGGTACGCACACAATCGGAACCAGATGTTTTTGATGGTCTCAAGGGAAGGCGGCAACTGCACAGTAAATTTGTAATATTAAGGGAATGCCTAAACTCGGTTCTCCATCCAAGGTCGTCCGTCCCCTAAAAGGCTCCAACGGAGACGAGGGGAATGAGTCGGTGAAGAAGTAGCACAGCCGGGCTTCACGGAGTCGATCGGCGTCCGCTCGACGCGTTGAAAGCGCGCATTTCGCGTCGCTGCGGGTAGCGTGCGGCTGCGTCGCGTCAGCATTCGAGGGGATGCGGTTGGCGCACTTCATACTAGGCAGTGCTCGCGCACAAGACACTTCAGAAGGAGTCGCCTAAAGGCCCCCACAGAGTTCTGCGGCAGCGCCGCGGCCCTATGCGTAAACATAGGGCAGAGACGCAGAGCTCGCAACCGGCGGCGTCCCTGCCCTATCCTTAACCAAAGCGGCGAGCGGTGTTGCCGCAGAACTCTGTGGGGGCCTTTACAAAAGAGGTGCGCGGTTGTGTCGCGTGCGCGAACGACACTTGTGATTTTGCGTGCGCTCCCGCCCTCTGCGCAGATATACGAGCCTTCTGCCTGCAAGAGTGCTATTCGTCTCACTATCTGCACCCTTAGAGACTCGCTGCGAAGAGCCACTGCGTCAGGCGCTTCTCGCACCGTCTGCAATAGAAGGCGATTTGGTCCACAGTCTGCACTCTCCAACCAAGAGACATGATACGCATAGTCTTAGCATCATCCTCGCTTGCGTGAGAACCCAGACAGTAGGAGGAAAGAGCACCGAAACATTCATTTTGCTCAAGTCGGTCTGAAATGGAAATATTTGCTAGGAGATATCGCGCTAAACGGTCGTGGGATTCCCTAATGAATACCTTACCTTGAACGAACGAGTCCTGCTTCGGTGTATTTGCGACATGTTTGTCTAAAAAACTGTATAGTTAGAGGTGTAGAATTTTTGCGCTGTTTCTTCTCATTAGATGGTTGAGTACGTCGTGTAGTTGGTGTGCTGTCTATGTTTTATGTATTATCTACGTTTTTGTCGTTTTATTCTACGCATATTTCTAAGGAAAATAAGTGTGGTAGTGATCTTGCCAAGAGCCTGCAGTTGGAACAACGTACCTCAACAGATCGTATGCATCCATCCTTACTTTAAGTTTGTGATGATTCTATAGGCCACTAATCTTCTGCGACGATGACGATGTCGCCGGTTGAAAGTGTTGATCTTCTCCATCGATAGCTCTGTTGTTGTCGCTATCTCGTCAGGCACCCTGAATTCCACAACTCTCAGAGGTGATCTAGGAGCTGAAGCGTATCCTTGCACCATTGTGCGTCGTATAAACCTTCCTACTGTAGAGGATGAGCGGAAAGCTACGCTTCTATCTCTATCGCTTCTATTCTTGGAGAAATGAAGTTTGCAGGTTTTATAACATACAAAAATACATCGATTTTTTCTTTGTGTACTGCGCAGCAGCACACGAATTTAATATGGCCCCGATATCGGCTACCACTGTTTATTACAACTACGAGACCAATCGACTTTTTATAAACGGATTTAAAAAGGACAACGATACGTTCATAAAACCCTCCCCTGGAGGAAGAGGAGTAATGAAGCGCCAATTGATGTGGCGAATGACACTCTAGTATATTATAGCGCGTGTGGCTGTCGGTGAGTAAATAACGGATTGGATAGCGCTTTCTGCAGGATCAAATGTGCTTGAGTTATCGCTGTAAACTACGTCAGGATTGCCCCTACGTGCGATATAGCAACGGAACGCAACGAGAAATTCTTGCGCAGCGTGGTTAACGACAACTTCACGGTGCAAAGCAAGTTGTCGTGCATGTAATGAAGCAGATCCACAGTATCAGTTGTGCTGCCGCTTGCATACGCAATGCAAAGCAAGCTCAATCTACGCCGATGTTGTGAAATAGTCGACACCTAGTCACACGATCTGGCGGGAGTGGAGGTACTTGTAGGAATGATCGCCTGCCTTTGTACACATTGCGCAGCTACGTAACAGCTTAGCGACCACGCTTCCTGCAGAAAGCATCAGATAGCGAGTATTAGTAAGGTATTAATAAGGTGTACGCCAAGTGACTGTATGTGAAAAAACGATAAACTATCAACTGTGCAAGCCTATGTGATGGTAGTAAAAGTATAGAAGCTGCTTCCGTAAGATCAACGCGAAATAGACAACGAATTGAACCATCGGCGTCGCGTTGATTAATGAAGGAAGAAGGCTTGAGCCGCTTGAGATCCGTCTCAAACTCGTCATAGTGGGCGAGAATAGCTGAAGCCCTGCGGCTCCTACGCCCGCTACGAAAATACTGCTCGATGATGAAATAGAACACAGAACCGCAAAACAGATACGAATCCGTCATTGTGCTTGCCATTTTTTGTTTCACACATTTTTTCTTGTTTTTGTAGTATACGTGCACTTTTTGAATTTGCCTGTGTTTTTGCGTCTCTGCTTACGTAAGCAGCGTATTTTTCTGAAGCTGTTTTATTTTCATCGTTGAACTCAGCGATTATTTTCCCTCTTTTTCTAATTGCGCTAAGCAAGCTTCTGCCCATCGAGTAGGGCTCCCTCGAGAGACTTTTTCAATTTCATGAGTCCCTCGCAGCCTTTCCAACATACGATGCAGTGAGAGTTTTTAGCATCCCAGTATTTGCATAGAAGGTCCCCCTTTTACGGATCCCTCTTCAGTGGTTCCCCCTTTATTGTCACCATTTTCCGGTTCACCCTTCACTGGTCCCCCCTTTTCGTCGGTCCCAACTACTGCTCTAACCTTCACTGGACCTCGATTTACTGGTCACTTCTTCACTGGACCCCTCCCCTCTTCAGCGGTCCCCATTGCTGGACCCTCCTTCACTGGTACCCCCTCAACTGGTCCCCTCTTCACTGGTCCCCTTTCATTGGTCAACCCTTTCCCGATCCCTTCTTACTGGACCACCATCCTTCACCGCTTCCCCATTACTGGTTCCACCTTGACTGGTAACACGTCGTCTCAATCCGCGACATCAGTAACACCTCTTCTGAACCCAGGCACCTGATGAACGGCGTCGGTGATATGTGTTCTCAATCCGGACGTGCTTTGAGCGACATCATTGACATGTCATGTAAATTTGGAACCTCTGGCACGACATCGGTAACACGTAGTCTGAATCCGGACGGGTCTTACGCGACATTGATGATACCTCTTCTCAACCCAGACACCTGATGAAGGACGTCGGTGACATGTCTTCTCAAGCCGGACGTCCTTTGCGTGACATCAGTTACACGTCTTCTTAACCCAGACACCCATTAGGCGATATCAATGACACGTCGTCTGAATCCGAGCACCCCTTGCGCGACATCGGTGACACCTCTTCTCAACCTGGACGTCCTTAGCGCGACATTGGTAACATGTCTTCTAAATCCAGACGCCTGTTGAACGACGTTGATAGCACCTCTTCTGAACTCCGACGCTCGTTTTCACGACGTCAATAACACATGTTCGGAACTAGGACGCTCTTTGCGTGACATTGGCGACACGTCTTCTGACCCTTCTCAACACAACGTAGGTGATACCGCACAACTACAACCCCCCCCCCCCCCCCCCCCATCCTCACACTTCCTCCCAACACACTCCTCCAGCACTTCTGCGCAAACAAACACACTCACACACAGACAAACGACCGTTCTCGCTTGTATATAGTAGAATGTTGATGTCCACGACGTTCAGCATTTTCTAACGATAAGATATAAGCTTCTGAGAGCGGTGGTATGCATTATCATATGAAGCGCAGTATGATTGTGGCTGTCAAACATTAGTCAGTATTCACCTCTCGCTTCATCGTCGTCTATCACGGACATAAACCTTCGCTAACTTAACTCCACGGTCACCGATATAGCTGGAAAGTAATGTTTTTGATCTATTTTAGATTTAGGTATTTTGCTCATTCGTAAATGTATCGTATTATGTTGTGCTATATAAGTATGTGTTGTAGAATATTTTTTAACCAGACGTTCAACGGCCTGCCGGGCGCCAAACGTCTGGTTGGGGGCATCGCCCCAACCCGGAGAATAGAACACCCGAAACGTCTTCTTGTCCTCTTTAGGCCTTCTTTCATTCATTACAATAAAAAACTGTTTTTGATATACAAAATGATATAGCAGAATACGGTAGGGCAAAATCTTCAAAGCTGTTCCTATGGTGCCTCACCCTCTATTGCACGTACGCGATTCATTCTCTGAGGTACTCGTTCTATTTATTCATTATGGCCCCTTTAATGGCTCTAGTACTGGACCCGTTACTAAACCCATTTAACTGGTGTTCCCTTTATTGGCTCCCTTACTGGTCCCCCTTGACTGGTCCTTCATTGGTACCCCATTTATTGGTCCCCTTCATTGGATCCCCCCCCCCTTAACCACTCCCCATTACTGGTCCCACCTTCACTGGTAACACATCGTTTGAATCCGGACAGGCCTTTTGCGACATTGATGATACATCTTCTCAACCCAGGCACCTGATGAAGGACGTCGGTGACATGTCTTCTCAAGCCGTACGTCCTTTGCGTGACATCAGTTACACGTCTTCTTAACCCAGACACCCATTTTTTCGCGACATCAATGACACGTCGTCTGAATCCGAGCACCCCTTGCGCTACATCGGTGACACCTCTTCTCAACCTGGACGTCCTTAGCGCGACATTGGTGACATGTCTTATAAATCCAGACGCCTGTTGAACGACGTCGATAACACCTCTGAACTCCGACGCTCGTTTTCACGACGTCAATGACACATGTTCGGATCGCACGCCCTTTGCGTGGCATTGGCGACACGTCTTCTGCCCACTCTCAACCCGATGTAGGTGACATCGCACTTTCTGTGCAAACAAACACACGCACACACTCACCCACAGACAAACCCCTTAACTGGTCCTCCATTACTGGTCCCCCACCTTAGTGGTCCCCCTTGCGGGCCCTCCTTCACTGCCACGACGTCTATGACACGCCTTTTGCACACCGACAAACGTGGCAGAATTCTGAAGCCCGACACATGTTGGACGATAATGAGAACCGACTTTGCTGACGCGGGTGACACCCCTTCTGAACCCTGACGCCCGTTGCAGGACTTCGATGACACCTCTTCTGGACCCGCCCTCCTTAGCGCAACATCGGTGACACTTTTCCTCAACCTGAACGTCCTTGATGGGACATCGGTGACACGTCTTCTGAACCCAGACACCTGTTGACCCGCCTCGCTGACACTTCTTCTAAACCCGGACGCATGTTGAAGGAGGTAGGGGACATCTCTTCCCAATCCGCACCTCCTTTGCGCGACATCGGTGACATGTCGTCTGAACATGGATGTTGTCGACAACTACAACAGTTGACAACTGGTGACAACTACAACCCCCCTCCCCATACTTCCTCCCAACACACTCCTTCAGCACTTCTGTGCAAACAAACAAGCACACACAAATACACACACTCACTCACTCACCCACAGACAAGCGACCGTTCTCGCTTATATATAGTAGACATTATAAAGGTTTATTTTCCAAAGTTTGTGGTACACGGCAAGAACATGCGTGGCAGCACAAGCTGTCTTGAACTTGTTCACCCAACCCCCTCAGTATGTACAATCACAGCGCACTTAACAACGTTCCTCTCACCCGCGACTCGTCGCACTTGCGGCAGATTTCTAAGCTCAGACACACATCCAGTATAGGTACTATGTGCCTTACCATCCTCGCTCGCTGGAAGAAGAGGCCGTGGGAAAATCGACCCTTTATCTGAACTGTCATATTCCATATTTGCTGGTTGTTCGCAGATCTAACTAAACGAATCGGATGCAAAACATTACACGTCGTCACGAACTGATGATAGATACTGATCATTTGGATAGCATTTGAACCTTTGTTGGCTAGCGCTGTGAATTATAATACCATATTTCAACATCAGTTTAGCTAAGCTGCTCACGCTTCGTTAATCAGTTCGAAACTTTTCAGGTTTTACGTGCCTCATGGAGCGCGTCGTCATCGGTAGCCATAGTTCATAAGGGAGGACAACAACGGCTCACAGGGGAAGTAGCGCCACTCTTTCGAATTTGAATATGTGGAGGGGAAGCACTGCTGTTGAAAACGTCATTATACGGATACACTACACACACACGCACACACACACACACACACGAGGAGACCACTAGATGGGCAGTCGGTACTTTAGGTTGTGTCTTGCTGTAGGGACTGTGGCCCTAAAAGCAGTGACTGCCCTCGCGCTGACCCAGGTCAGACCGCTGTTTGATCCAGATCATATGATAGAGGTAAAAAACGGGAAAAGTTGGCGGGTGAACGCAAGCCATTCTTCTTTCCGATTATTTTTGAGTTCATAAAGTGAATCCAAAATGTGTTTTCGCGAATTTATATCGGATTCCAGACCTATGACCCTAACCGCAATTCCAAAGTTTTCCCCATCATGCCTCCCAGCCCGACAGGCGCTTAGAGGGGTAAAGCCGCAATTTGATATTGCCCTGCAGATGCTCCTTGACCCAAATGTAAAGATTGTTCCAACGTATTCTTCGCCACAGGCGCAGAAAGAGATTAACTAGTTTATTTATTTATTGACGTGTAACATAAACACACGTGATAATCGATCGAAAAAGGATATGCCGGAGATGAACATAAGACAAACAATAACACTTAGAAAACCAATATGAGGAGGCGGAGAGAAGAAAAGAGAATTTATAGCCTTGTTGGAATAAAATAAGCAACTGCAACTGATTGACAAGAAAATCTGAACAGTGTAGCATCCATCAATTTTACCCAAACATTTTGCGAATAACAGGATTTTGAAAAGCTTGAGGAAACAGTCCTAGGATATCTTCCTCTTCACTAAGTAACTTGTTGAACTACCGAAGGTTAATAAATATATGTAAAGAAATTTGACCTAATCTGGGATTTTGCCACATGGATATAAAATTGAGCCTACCGCTTCTTGACGTCGTCAGCGGTGCGCCAAAAAAGCTACTGGATCAATTGAAACTCTTTTTGTCAGGATCTTAATTATCATAATCACATTTACTTTCCTACGTTTGTTCTGAAGAGTTTGAAGGCCAAAGTCTCTGGCCCTCCTAATGCCGTTTGGAACGGCTTTATAATCTCTCTCAAAACTCATATATAGCTTCCGAGTAAAATTGTTTTGGACACTTTCTAGCAGCTCTATGTCTTTCTTTTTAAATGGGTTACATACTGCTATTCCAAACTCCACTATAGGGCGAACGTAGGATTTGCAAGCTTGTAAAAGTAATTTGGATTCATTCATACACAGAATCTTGAACAACAAATAGGTCTTATAATTTGCTTTCTTAAGGAGTGCACGGTAGTGGTTTTTAGAATCGAGTTTGTGCAATATTAAAAGCCTAGGTCGCGAACCTCGATTCTAAAAACCACTACAGTGCGCCCTTGACAGGTTGCAGAGTAGATCCTTGTCAGTTGTATAATATATCGTGTGATCTTTGCCTCGCGGTGGAACTATGCGATAATTGGCTTTTTCCACAGAAAGGGGTAGTTCCCAGTCCCTAGACCAATAATCCATGTGGTTAATTGCTGCCTGTAGGGAGTCTGAATCTTCTTTCCTTTCAATTGCCTTATAAATTTTTATATCGTCGGCATATACCTTGCTAGAGTCACCAAAACGCGAAATTTCAACAGGCAATTTATAAGTGTAAATAACAAACAGCAATGGAGACAGAACTCCACCTTGTGGAACGCTACTGTAAGTTGAAAAGATAGACGAGAATTCGTCTTTTACCCTGACTTGGAACGTTCTGCCCGATAGAAACTCTTCCACTCATCTGAAAACTATTGGATGTATTTCTAGCATATTCATCTTTAAAAGTATTTTAGGTAATGGAACCTTTAAAAAAAACCTAAACTACATCACTTCGTACTTTAACTTTAAGAGCTGTGTCCCAATAATTTAAAGCTGTAGCATCGCAGTTTCAACAGACTTACCCTATAAAAATCCGAACTGATTCTCAAATATAATACATTGCTCCTTAAGGTGTTCTGTGATACTCTTTTTGACAATTTTTCAAAAACTCTAGCTAAAACCCCTGTAATGCTGATGGGCCTATAGTTTTTGGGTCAGAAGCCGGAGATTTCCTCAGAACAGGATCTATAAGTATATGCTTCCAGAGGGAAGGCACTTCGGCATTCACAAAACTTAAATTGAAAATATGTTCCAGTGGCGACACTGTAGTTTATATGCATTCCCTTATGTTTTTAAGGAAAACCAAATGTATGATGTCAGGAGATCTCGATGAAGATTTTGGCCACTTGTTCAGTATGTCTGTTACATCACTCCTGTGAAACCATAAAGATTACCGCATATGCGGGAATAAACTTAAGAGTTTACATCATTCACTAGGGGGGGCAGCCCCCCAGTTACTCGAATTGTTACATTAGGGGGCCAAAAGTAATGAGAGAAATTGAGAAAATTTTTTATCTCTTTATAGCTCAATTACAAGTCAACGATGCTAAGGAATGTGCATGCCATTAAGATCAATGACTTGCTGCCATCGCTCAGCCAACTTCCAGAACTGCTTGGGCCTGGTGTTGATCAACTGCTCGATATGGTTGTCAAGGACTGCTTGGGTTCTTGTGTCCCTTCCGACCAGGAAGTACAGTAGACCCAGAAAGTGGTGGTAGTCGCATGGAGAGATGTCCGGAGAATACGGTGGGTGAAGCATGTGAACGTAGCCCAGCTGAGCAAGCTTATCCGTGGTCACTTGTTCCCGATGGGTTGCGCCGTTGTCGAAGAGGAGGACCTCCTTGACGCGCTGCGACTGAATAAGATCGAGTCGCAGGTCCATCTCTTCTATTCGTTTACCATGGCCTTGGAGTCCATCGTCGTGCTTTTGGTAAACAGCTTCCAGCATAGCGGTCCATGGGCGCAGACCCAAAAGCTTTGAAGGTGCTTCTCGCCGCGAACATCTCGCCGAACGAAGGTCGGTAACGGGTTAACAGGCCTCACCCAGACTGGCTGCTTGGCAGGGTTAAGGTTATTTCTCATCCTGCGTTAAGATTGTGTCCGGGCTGCTCGGGGTTGGGAATCGGAAGAGATTTGCTTTGCGCGACACAGGTTGACTCGTCAGGCTGGGGTTTCGGCATGAGACAGACTGCGGTTTTGGCATGCTTCTGGAAAGGGCGGAAGTGTTAACTTCTCAGGTGGCCTTCAGTAGGTAGCATACAAACATACAAATTCGATAAGCACGAAACCAGACTGCAGTCACGAGATATATGGACACGGCATGGAGAGTCTCATTACTTCCCCCCCCCCCCTAATATGCACTCTGGAATACATTCCCTAGCAAATCAGCTTTCTCGAGACCAGATGTTATTACCTCACCATCCTCCTTAACCGGATTTGGAATTTCTTTATATTTGTCGCATTTTGAGTTTATATATCTAGACAACGCATTTTTATCTTTTAAACATATACATAGCTCTCTCTCCATTCCTATAGATAGTAAATTTATGCAAAACTTTGTCAAGCTGTTTTCTTAAGAATCTCAGAATCAGAATCTTCAGAAAAACAGTGTATGCACTCTTGCTGCTCACTACCCAGAAGGTTTTTCCCAGAAGCAAACTGTGGTACTGATACCAAACATTAGTATCAGTATCACAAGTCTCCGTTTCCCCAAAATTCAGAATGCTGCTCCAGTTGTAGCAATCGGCTGACCTTAGTGGGTCGGTCAACCTACTAACCCTCGCCACAGACTATGGCGAGCCGTGAGCACATTCGTGAAGTAAGTCAATTCCGTTACGGCGTAGTGGGGTCTGCACTAGTAGGGCACTTCATCTTCTTTGACGACGGTGGAAAAATTGGAAATAAACGTTTTTACAAAGGCGATACGCTGAATGAGCCTATGATTACATCTTCGAAAATTCCGGGCAAAGAGAGGCCTCCCTTTTTGCGCTTATCTGGCTTTTCTAAGGGTGTCTCCTCGGGCTAGGACAGACCCAGGTAACCTTCTCTCAGTTGTATGTGGTTGTATGCAGTGCGGCTGTGAATTCCGGCACCACGACCTTGGTGCAATGATAGGAGGGGGGGGGCAGCCCATGGGCTTCGACCGCTTTGAACGTAGCAGTCGCATATTGTTACGTTGAAATTTCCACATTGTACGCAGATTGACGCGTACGGCGTGTAATGCAAGTTGCAGCGAGAGGGGCCCGGGATAAACGGGTGCAATCCTAGTTGGTGGTGGCCGCTCTTGCTCCCGACATAACGAAACACATTAAAAAGACAACAACATGTAGAAATAAGTAAACTGCGCCAACCTGGTTGTCCAGATAGACTCAGTTTCTGAGTTCCTATTCGCGAGAGGGGAACCTAAAAAGGAGCGTTCTCGGTTCACTCTAACAAGGGGCACCCCCTTTACTAGATTTGCCCCGAGAACGGATCATCTTCTAGCAGAAAAATAAATAAAATCAGCAAAATAAAATAAAAATAGGCCAAGACACCGTCAACCAATGTTTGGACACAGGGAAGACAGTGCACTTTACGTCCTAACCATTTGCAAACGTCCCGACCTAGCCCACAAATGTCATATATTCTCTTGTTTTTTGTGTTGATTTGATTTCGTTAGTACAGATGCCTTCTAAGGAAATAAGTACAACATATTTCAGTACTGAACACGTTCAGTTCTTATGAAATCGTTTAAGAGAGGCCACAACCAACTAGGATTGCACCCAACGCGTGCATCACAGCCAACCAAACGGACAAAAACTCGTTCTACACGTAAGAAATGCCGCGTCACCTCATACTTGTGTTTGAGTACTGATGAGCTGCCCCTTCTTCCGTGCATTGCGCTCGTTTGAGAGAGTGAGGCGATGTCAGAACAAACCATTCACGGCGGTGCAAAGCGGCTCGAAAGGGCTCACTTCGCATACAGTGGTTACCCACTTTGGTAGTAAGGCAAAAGGTATGTTCAACCACATCAACCGGAAGTGGCCTAGCTCAGTTCACCACTAGGGCAGAACACACCCGTGGTACATACATAACATTCCCAATGGGGGGACCACTCTATACTCACGTCCAAACACTACATACATAGAGAGATGAATACTTGTAACATAACATGCCTACCTGAACCCCTACTGTGGCTATTGCAGTCTTCTTCCAGAAATAAAGAGGAAATTTAGACAAAAAAACGAGGGACGAAAAGAAGAAAAAAGGCGCGTCGACAGGTTCTCCGTGGCGATACGTACAGGGATAGCCGTGCAGTGACCGCGGGTCGATACGTGGAGCCCGCAGGCGTGGGTCGATACGTTGAGCCCGCAGACATCCCTGTACGTATCGCCACGGTGACCCTGTCGACGCGCACACATGCGTTCCGGCTCGAGGCCGTCGTGCCCCCTCATTGGGATTGAACCCATTTTACATTGGTTGTATAGGGCCGTCCTACATGGTGACTCCTCTGCTTTGCGCCACGACGTATAGAGACTCATACGCTAAGCGGTATTAATGACTCAACCGGAATGACGTTGGAAGAACAACAGCTTAATGTCAATTTTAGGATCGAAGGGTGCGAGAACACGACTGAAGGCTTTTGATTGGGGGAGGGCAGCCCATGGGCTTCGACCGCCTTGAGCGCAGTCGGATATGGTGACGTGGAATTTCCCACACTGTACCCAAACTGGCGCGTATAATGCAACTTGCAGCGTAAGAGAGCTAAGTCAAGCAGTACGTCTCGCGCGAACTAAATGGGTAAAAGCTCGTCCTACACGTACAAAATGCCATAACATGTCGTACTTTTTTGAAGACTGATGGGCTGCCCCCGTGCTCTCATTGCGCCGGGGATTGCTAAGGAAACTAAGGTGAACCACCGGTAAAAGTTTGCAGAGCGCGATGCGAAATTGAAGTCGGAACACGCTTCTCCACAGTAGAGTGCGCTGGCGTAAACGTATAAGTTCATTTGATAATATCACACCCACGCCGTTTGTCTCACTTTCATCCCTACTCTATTGGTATAACTGGTTTCTCGCAGAGGAAAACAATGAACAGATCAGCGTCTGAAATCTACCCTATCACGCCCAAACCGCATTCACAGAAGCTAGTATACCGGAAGTCATAAGATGACCCACGGGGTTGTCTAGTGCTAGACATTTTGGTGGAGCTAGCTGAATGAACCACGTCCCACAGTTCCTCTCTTTGCCTGATGCTGCGCTTGAAGGGCGTCAACCATACACTTCCCGTCTGAGCAATGTTTGTGTTTACGTATATGTCTATGTTTATAACGTCGCAAGAAACGGACTCGAGATTAGATGTGAATTAATTATATCAATACAGACCTAAACATCAATAATAGCCACTTCATAACAAGTCGACGCTTAAACTGAGGTATAGAGTACGTTTTTGAAGTCTTTCACTAGTCTTATGAAAGCGCTACCTGCTCTGCAATCTATAAGCGCGATTTTTTTTTTTGAAGGGAGCAGTTCTGGAAAGAGTAGCTTAGATGGACCGCATCCCGGAATTCCTTTCCTTGCCGAGTCTTCTACTCGAAGAGCACAGAGCCCAGCCCGCACTTCCCGGCTGAGCGATGTGAGCAGTTTAAATTACTCAAAATTATGAAATGGAGATGCTCAGCCTCAGCGCTGAGAGCTCAAGCGAGAGAAACCGTGCTCTAGTCCAAGTTTCGCGCTCCAAAAATCAACCAGCTTGTAGAGACCAACCAATGCTTGGATTATGTTATTGAAAGAAGATGATGTAGTAAGAACAAAACAAAAATTGACAGCCCTGCAATGCTCTATGCCCGCGTTCGTTGATACCTCGCAGCGCCCGCCCGCGCCCTACTGCCCCCCCCCCCCCTCTGCACCAATTAACTGAATCGACGATGTGTCATTCTTTTCCAATGGAACCGTCGGATGTATTCCAATAGAGGGGACGGGTGAGCTGCATTGCTAGAAAACGGAACAAATGTAAACAGTATGGTCACTCTCCGGTAGGGTGTTGCAATGAAGGGTCTTCTCGTATGCCAATTCACGGTGTTGTGCTTGGACTACATAGTTTCCTCCGCGTTTTACCGCCGTTGTCAAAGAGTCAAAGTGCACTGCCTCTTTCCCGTTCGCATAGATCCGAGCCGTTTTCACCAATTCAATAAACTAGGTCAGCTTCCTCAAGTTGTGACCGCGAATGTCTTAATGTTCTGTTCAGGTCTCACACTACTCGAAGTCAAATGTGCGTTCTCGATTGATTGACTCGCTAAAGGTTGGCTTTACTTTATAAGAAGAGTTGGTAAATCTCGAGCGCCTTGCCTTTTCCAGGGTTGCATCTTGTGTTGCTATCTACTATGCCCTCCAGTTCCAGATGCAATTACTCGGAAGCTGGCATTTCATCCTCCGCTCAAAGGGAGCTACTCGATTAAAGCGCTGGACCACGGTTCAAACACAACAGTATCACGTGCTTCGCAAGTGATTAAAGTTCTACCTCAATAACTGACAATTGATCTGTGCTAGATGCAGATTAAGAAGGTGCTCTCCTTCATTATGCAGTCTTTGTTGCCTTTTCAGCGGTAACTAACAACAGCATAGTATTAGTAATAGTATTAAGTTCATATGCACAATATGGGTGGGTTGATCAAGTTTTCAGAGAAGAAAAGGAATGGGCATTCACATAAGGGTAAAAGATAAAGAACGGCCTTATTCATGCTCATTTGGGATGCGCCATTCATTCTGCTTTTACGGGATGTCGTACATTCAATCCTAATTTGCTCTTAGCCTGTGCAGTGACTTGTAGTAGCCAGTCGATGAGCCAGTCAGTGTTTATCCTCTCCAGTCCAATTCACCACCCCTGGGGATGGAAGGGTTGGTTGGCTTGGGCGTGAAATCCGAACCAGGAGTCGGGTGCATGCAACAACCGGCGCCTCCTCCGACTGCTGTACCATACGCCAGGCATACACATACATGTAAATAATCTAAATCTATTAGCTTATTCCCGGATGATGTGCACGCTTCCATATAGAGCACTGTTTCAAGCATAATACCTAAAGCAGTGAAATAAGTGCACACAATGGACAGAATATAGAACATACATATAGTAGCTTAAAGTGGTTGCCAGTAAAACGTGATGTGAGCAGAAACACACCAAGCGACACCCCTTACCCTTATCCTGCCCTCTTCATTCCTTAAAAGTTAAAGTGAAATTTATAAGATAAATAAAAATTAAAAAGTAGAAGCAAGTAAAAGATTGGGCGAGCGTAGGGAAAAAACGCTGGCGTCTTAATCTGATTACCCAGTTTCTTGAGCTCCTTCACTGTCAGTTTTGAAGTGGACTCGCATGGTCCAGAAAGCGGGAATTAAACAAAAATTGACGGCAGCCGCATAGGTCAATACTGGTTGGGGAGGAACAACCTCTCCCAAACTTGGAAACGTTCGTTTTGCAGCGTACAGTACAATAGAACACTATCTTTGCGTGATCCGGTCAGGCGTTAAGATCTTACTAACCAGGGAACGGTCTCAGGCGTATGTCTGGACGGCAATACCAACACCGCTATAAGAGTCTCCACCGTTCACATAGTAGAAAAGTGGGTACAAATTTTTGCAAATTCCTTGAACCCAAGGAATTAGGAAACCTCAAAATTTACTAGGGAATCGCGTTCACACGTGCTAAACTACCGTAATCGGCTGAAATTTATAAAAAATGGATATGATATTCGTGATCAGCGCCTAAGATAACCCTTTAGGCAAAGTTTTGGTAAAATTTTTTGCTATCCCTTCTCGATCTCGACCAAGGGGCTAGGGGTTGTTAAAGTTCAATAGTGTCGATTCAGATTTACCCATGACAATCCCATAGTCAGGAGAGCGTACACTCAAATCACGGCGAATCATCGCGATCTACTTTTTCAAAGATATCTCTGAACCTCTATCAACAATAAGAAATCTGTGTATATTTGAAACTTTTTTAAGTAGCCGACTCACCAGTGAAGTTCTGCCAAAGGCGGTAGGACAGGCCGGCAACCGTACATGGCGAGCCGTAGACGTGCCGAACACGTCGGCAGTGGTGTCTGGGTATTTAGATGATCATCGACGGGAGGCGTTCACGGCAGGGGAGGCAGTCGATATCGATCGATATTATCGATTCTTTGAGGATGACGTTCAAGCGGCACGAAATTTCAACCTTGTGGTAATCGAGGTCGCTGGACACGAATCTGAAGTCGGACAATCGATATCGATCGATATTATCGGTTTTTTGAGGATGACGTTCAAGCGGCACGAAACTCCAGCATTGTGGGTAATCGAAGTCGCTGAACACGAATCTGAAGTTCTTTTTTTAAACTATCGATCGCCATCAATCGATATTGGTCAAATAATCGTTTTTGTGGATGTCGTCCATTTTTTCGCTTTTTTTCTAACTTGCCACAATAGACGTAGTTAAGATGTTCTTCCTGATGAAACCGTGACATAGATGGCAGCTACAATTGAAGATGAGAAGTTTTTATCACGGCGAAGAAGCCGTCAGTGCGGCCGAGAGGCTGCTCTGACGGCTGTACTCTATATAGTAAAACCAGTTCTTTATCGCAATAAAGGTATGAAGGTCTAAAAGTTGGCAAAAGAAGGTGGCCGGAGTGTTCCCTTCTCGGGGTTTAGGGCGAAGCACCAACCAGTCGTTGGCGGCCGCTAGGTCGCTGACCGACTGGTATGGAATATATGCAAAGGAAAAGTTGGGAGGGTGATAGATACCAAGCAAGGAATAGGATAAGGATAAAGGATGGCGTTACTCAATCCCTTCTGGGATGCGCCAGCGCATTCTACTTCTACGGGATGTCGTGGAGGCGACATGAATGCGTATTTGGCCATACAATGACTTGCGGTGGCCAGCCGATGAACAAGTCAGCGCTCTATCCTTCCCAGACAAGTCTGGTACCAATTCGCCGACCCGGGAGGGATGGAAGGCTTGGTTGGCCTGGGCGGGAAATCCGAACCAGGAACCTGGTATCGGGTGCACGCGACAGTCGCGCCTCCTTCGACTGCGCTACATGCGCCCCAAGCAAGGAATAAACATTGAAAATGCAAACGAACGGCAAGGCACTGGAATTGAACACCAGCTCTGCATCTATGAGCCACCGCCTTCCCCTCTGAGCCATCGAGCTGCTTGCACCGGTGTCTTTCATCACCTCCCTTATCTCCACATAGGGCGCGCACAAACGTGTTAGGTGCGAGCTGACCCTTCAATTCAATATTGGACTTTCAGAAGTCCCTGCAAAAATGAAGCATACCTTTCCGACCTCAAGTGTAGAGGGTCTATTCACTTTCACCATTCAGACATACGCCTGAGACAGTTCCCTGGTAAGAAAAAGGCAAGAAAAACTCACCGTTCTAAGAGTGAGTCGCAACGCATATTGCGTCCATCAAACTTTCGGAGCTTCAGTTTTATAATATGTAGCCAACCTGTATATTTATTATGCAGCGCTCAGTTGCTCCAGGTAATCTTTCAATCTTTCACATTACGAGTGCGGGATCTATCTTATGGTTAGTCGAAGAGATTATCGTAAAAGTGCGGAACAAATTTAATCAGTGTGGTCACTCCCAGATAGGAAATTGCACAAAGAGCTCTCATATACCACTTCGCTGTGTCGTCTTTCTGAACTAGCTCGCCTCAGCCTTGTTGCCGTTGTCAAAGAAGCAGAGTGGAGTGTCTTTTCAAGGATAGATCCACAATGCGATAGTAATGAATATAGAGAAATAACAGGCTTCTAAGTTTGCTGTTATCCCTTTGCTAAGATAGGAAAAAACTGAAGGCCACCACTTTTAAACAGATCTATCCTAATAGGAGATGGGGAACATTGCTAGCAAAGAAATTACAGTATTGCCTAGTAGGAAACCCACGAATGCGTAGGAAAGGTATACCGTGAATGTCATATAGTGGTGCACATCAAGGAAGGTCTCATATGTATGAAAGGAACGGAAGTAGAAGCAGAGGGAGAAATAACTAAGATAGTCGTAAACTTCCGTTACAAGAGCAAGTTCCGCGCATCTACCCTGAACATGGATACGTTGTCCGGCTGGTTGTAAAACTTTCAAGAAGTCAAGAAGCAACGGTGCAGTGATCATTTACACATTCGAAACGTCTCATCTATTAGCTTACTGGTAGGCCACCTACAAGATGGTAATATATCGATACGGAATGAAGGGAATGGTACTGCTGCAACGCACCAAAGAAAGCCAAAATGGACGTCGTGGGAATCCTATCGCCATTAGGAATGTCCATATCCATTTGTGGCACGAATTTATGTATAACAACTCTAAAATAGTGCAATAGAGACCGTGTTTGTTGCGCCTCCTATGCTGTCCACGGCATCGATAGCTACTCCTTGGACTGCAACGGAGGCACGCTTGTTGCCGTTGAGTGATCACAAGTGTTTTCACACGACAGAGAAGTAGATGTGCAGAGAGTAAACGTATATCTCCTATTCTAGTTACATTGACACGCTACCTACGGATTCCTGCTGCTAAGCGCCCTACGGGCCATTCACTCCGGCCACTCTCGGGCGACGGGGGAGGAAGTCTCGGCACCTGCGGCTGCGACGGCTTCTTCGAGGAGGACCTGGACCAGGTGGACGGTTAGGCGGGCGACGGCCGGCTTTGGAGAGGCTAACGAACGGGAGGACGAATACATCGTGGCTTCTTATGGAATCCCTTTAATGCGGCACTTCGGCGCCTAAATGCGATCGATGACCACGGGCTGACAGATCAAGGAACATCGTGGTGGTAAATTGGCACAAAGTTATTATCAGCCTATGAGACTCGGCTGTATCTTCTAAGCCGCCAGTTGCGGAGGAGTTACGGTAACACCCGGAGTCTGAACTTTTACTGGCTTGACAATACATGAACGTTGCGATAACCGTTGTCACTCCTTTAGGAGTGTAGCGACAGAGCGCGATTTGCTACGGTACTTAACGTACGAACTTGCGATTTGCAAAATTACCAAAGACTAAAATATGATCAGTAAAGTCTCAGCGTTTGGACCGCGATGTTAATCTTTTGAGAGACACACTAAGCACCCAAACGTTCCGAAGACAAAGCAATCACAAGTCAAAATAGGTTCTACAAATTAGCATGAAGGCCGCTTTGTTTTTCGAAGAACATCACCATCTCTATACCATTTATCCTCATATTCACTCTTTCCTAAATAATCTTTAAAGAAATAACTTTTTTAAACCAGTAAGTAAATCTACCAACACCGCGTGGCAATCTAAGACTGAATTTTCAGTTGGTGGGTAAAACATTTCGTATATATCCTAAACAGCGTTCAACAACATCGCCCTCCGACTACGACGCGATTACTAGAAGGGTTGAGGTGAGAAATTATATGTTTTCCTGTAACTGATAAGGAAAAAACGAGAACGAATGCAGTAGAGAAGTAATTAAAGGAAATAGGAGACTTGACGCTCCACATATCTGTGCAGTGATGTAACTCATCGCGGGACGTTGAAATTGAGAACAAAGAACTTATCCCCATTTATACCGCGCATCGTCCCACGCACCCCATTCGTTACTTGCAGGAGAAGGTAGAGAGAGTCACACTAGCGATGCAATACGAAAAATCCTCTTATTCGAAACAATCATCTGCCGTTTTTTCGCAATGTGGCTAGAGTCCAGCGACTCCTCTCTTTACTGCATGCAAGTGTGCCGCTGTCCTACTTCTCTCATCCGTCATGACACCAAACAATGATATCCTGCGATGTTCTGAGAAAATCATTTAACCCCACAATGTGCTTGTTGTCAAGAGCAGAACTGAAGCAGCACAGTACTTTCAAAGCGGATCTTACCGTTATTACCATTCTCCAACGACGCCATAATCGATGTGGGAACACATATTTGGTCGGTTTAACCTTGAAGTCTTCCTGAAATCTATTGCGGAACATGAAGATATGGAAATTATGACAGCTTTTCCTTGTCCGCTTGAGGCGAAAGAAGAGAAGCTCAGAGCATTGCCGTCGCTCAGCAGTCAGAGCCGGTGTCACGCTGAGCAAGTCATCGAACGAAGGTCACGGAGAAAAACCAGACTACATTGAGACGCGATAGAGTGAAAGTATTGCTGAGATCCGCTTGGTAATGCGGGACGAGGAAGAGGACATCTTCCTTTTTTAGCCCGTATTCCATTTGTTAAAGAAAAAACTAAGGCGGTGAACGTTTACAACAAATCCAAACCTCAAATTTGAACGACTTCTTGTTTTTTGAGCTCTAACTAGCTAGTTGATCTACCTAATGAATTGCGTTAAGTATACACCGAAATAACGACTTTTAAGACGCATATGCTTCTATCTTGGTGGCGATATCCGTTCCTCCACGTGGTGCCACTGGAAACTGCTCGCTCTGCAAGCTAAGCTAATCACGGACATTCGAATGCAGGCGACAGGCCCTTGTGACAGGCCGGCCTACAAAACCCCATGTCACATCACATGGTGTATGACAGTTCAAGCTTCTCGAGATAGTGCTACGGCGTCCGCGGGAGCCGAAGCGCACTCGCAGAGCCCGGTGAGTGTGCGAAGTATGCGAGTGTCCCTGATGCGAGGACGGCATCGGGGGGGGGGGGGGGGCAATTGAGTTAGTCCGAAAGTCCCGTAACGTAAGTAGGACCCGCGTAGCAACGCTAAATGTGGGTACGTTGACGGGCCGCTCGTGCGAGTTGGTTGAAGCACTGGAGCGTAGAAGACTTGATCTCTGTGCGGTGCAGGAGACGAGGTGGTCCTGCCGCAAGTCAAGGGACATAGGACGTGGTTTCAAGGCCGTTCTAGTCCCAAGACCACCAGCAGTGTCAGAATAATCGTCTCCGAACGATTTCGTGACTCGATTGTAAGCGTCGAGCGCTTTGACGATCGATTGATGAAGATCGTTGTCGCCGCTAAGGAGCGACTCTATCACTTCTTCTCTGCGTATGCTCCGCAGACTGGCTGCTCCGATCAAGCCATGGATGAGTTTTGGAACCTACTTGATGAGAAGACAGCAGAGGTAACGTCGAAGGATGTCATCATAGTCGCTGGTGACCTTAATGGGCATGTAGGTGCTGCGAAGGACGGGTACAGCTGTCATGGTGGTTTCGGATACGGGTCTCGTAACCCCGATGGTGAGCGAATTCTTGAGTATGCGGAATCACATAGCCTCACCATTATGAACACCATCTTCCGAAAACGCGACTCCCACCTCATCTCATATTATAGTGGGAGCTCCAAGTCTCAGATAGACTTTGTGTTTGTGAAGGATCGCGACCGGAGCCTGGTCACAGATGCGAAGGTCGTGCCGTATGAGACGGTGCCCCACAGCATCGACCGCTGATCTGTACTTTGAAGATCGTCTCTCCGAGGCTGAAGCAGGTCGAGCCGCTGCAAGAATCAAGTGGTGGCGAATGAAAGAGAAGGGAGCAGAAAAAGCAGGCGTGGCTGTGGAGAGACGATGTGAAAGCAAAAGTTCGAGAGAAGAAGTCACTGTATCTTGTGTTTATCGGCGACAGAACAGCCGACAACTGGCTGGAGTATCAGAAGACGAAGAAAGATGCAAAGAAAGCCGTGGCTGTTGCGAAAGCCACTCATTATGGTGATGTCTACCGAAAGCTCGAATCGCGCGATGGTGAGCGGTATTTGTACCGACTTGCTAAGACCCGCTATCGCCAAACCGAGAATATTGAAAAGTTTGTTGGCATCAATGATCATCATCATCATCATCATTTTCATTAGCGTCTGTCCCGCTTGGTGGCGGGGTCCGCTCTTCTGATGTGGTGACGCCAATTCTCCCGATCAAATGCTTGATCAGGGTGCACACCAGCCATCTCTAAGTCCAAGCGCAACGTATCTAGCCAACGTTGCTTCGGGTGTCCTCTGGGCCGCTTTCCAGGGACCACAAGATTCAGGCCAATCTTACACATGGTGTCGTTGTTAGCGCGAAGGACGTGGCCGTACCATCGAAGACGAGCTTCGCGCAACTTCTCGGATATCGGGGCGACACCGAACCTCTGTCGTATGGTGTCGTTACGAACGCGGTCCAAACGCATAACTCCAGCCGTCCACCGTAGCATCTTCGTCTCCATTACACTGAGGCGGCTTTCAACTTCCTTCGTCACGGGCCAGCACTCAGCACCGTACGTCGCTACTGGGCGGACTACTGTTCTATAAACCTTCGATTTTAGGTGCTCAGGTATTGTCCTGTCGCAAAGCACCCCAGTCAGCGAGCGCCATTCGGACCAGGCTGCACTCACATGTGCATTCACCTCCATCTTTAAGCTGCCATCGGACGTGACTGTTGACCCAAGATACTTGAAAGATGTCACTCGTGAGAGCTCAGTACCATCGATCTTAATAGATCCGTGCTCATTTACATCCGTCGTCAAGTATTCCGTCTTTTTGACGTTTAGCTTGAGACCGAACAATGCCAAACGATCGCACCACGCCTGTGCCTGTCGCTCGAGTTCGGTTTTGTCTTCACATGCAAGCATGACGTCGTCAGCATACAGCAGCGTCCAAGGTGCCGCCATTTGGAGATCTCGTGAGATTGCATCCATCACGACCACGAAGAGCAGTGATAGCGCAGATCCCTGATGCACCCCTACAGAGATGGGAAACTCCATCGAGGTGCCCGCTGGCGCTCGCACTCGACTCCTTGGGCAGGAGTATAGAATGCGCACCCACTCAATGAGCTCTTCAGGGATACCATGTTGTCGCAACGCGTACCATATAACATCTCGCGGAACGCGGTCGAAGGCCTTCTCCAAGTCCAGGAAGGCAAAATGCACCGGTTTCTGTTTCTCGCGGTGCTTCTCTAGCAGAAGACGAACGGCGTGAATGGCATCAACGGTGCCACAGCCAGATACGAAACCACACTGATTCGTGGAAAGCTGTACGACATCCCGGATACGTCCGTCGACAATTCGCTCAAAGATTTTCATGGTGTGCGAAAGAAAACGAATTGGACGGTAACTGGCGCAGTCTGCAGGACTGCCCTTCTTCTTCCAAATCGGGATGGTCGTGCTTTGCTGCCAACCCTCAGGCACTTTCTTCTCAGCAACAACCTGATTGAAAAACGCAGTCAGCCAGTCAGCAGGGCACCAGCCCTTCGACTTCCACAGGTCAGCTGGCAGGTCATCGAGACCAGTGGCTTTGCCTGACTTCATCTTCCTCAGGGCTGCTTCAGTTTCGCTCACTGTGATCTTCTGAACGGGACCGTATACAGGTGATGCAAAGGAACAGCAGGATGTTCAAATTCTACATTCGAGATTTCCTCGAAGTAGTCGTGCCATCGCTTCACAGCCCTCTTACGATCCATCAGAAGATGACCGCTCTCGTCGTTAATGCCAAAAAACTTCTCAATGTCTTCTGCTTGGCGACAGCGAGCTTTGGCGAGTCGGTAAATATAACGCTCACCATCGCGCGTTTCCAATTTTTTGCTGACATCAGCGTAGTATGCGGCTTTAGCAGCGGCCACTGCCTTCTTTGCCGCTTTCTTTGCTTCTCGATAGTTCCGCCAATTATGGACTGTTTTATCACCGATAAACACGTGATAGAGCCGTTTCTTTTCTCGGACTTTCTCTCTGACATCATCAGTCCACAGCCATGCCTGCTTGTCGACCCAGCGTCGTCCAGGCTTCGTTGTGCCGAGTTCAAGGCGTGCAGCCCGAGTTATCGCATCGGTAGCGTCCTTCCAGGTTTCGTCGACAGTTGTCACTGTCGGCAACCGAATGCGAGAAATGACTGCCGCTTCCTTCTCTTTCAGTCGCCACCATTTGATTCTAGCCGACCCACATCGCTCGACATGTTTACACCTCGAAGGTGTGATCTTCAGCGAGCAGATCAGTGGACGGTGTTGCGTGGCAACCGTCTCATACGGCACCGTCTTCGCGTCTGTGACAAGGCCTTGGTCGCGACGCCTAACAAGGACATAGTCAATCTGCGTTTTAGCATTCCCGCTATAAAACGAGATGAGGTGGGAGTCACGCTTTCTAAATTTGGTGTTCACGATGGTGAGGTCATGTGAGTCTGCATACTCAAGTATACGCTCACCATCGGCGTTGCGCGACCCATATCCAAAACCACCATGACAGTTGTAGCCGTCTTTCGTTGCTCCGACGTGACCATTAAGGTCACCTGCCACAACAACCATATCTTGTGACGGTACTTCCGCTGTCTTCTCATCAAGCAGGGACCAGAACTCGTCCTTGGTTTGCTCGGAACAGCCTGTCTGCGGAGCATACGCAGAAAAGAAATGGCATCGTCGCTCTTCTACGGCGACAACAATCTTCATCAAGTGGTCATCGAAACGTTCTACGCTTGCAATCGCGTCACGGAAACGCTCGGAGACGATTACACCGACACCACTGGTGGTCCTGGGACTTCCACATAGAACGGCCTTGAAGCCACGTCCTATGTCCCTTGACTTGCTGCAGGACCACCTCGTCTCCTGCACCGCACAGAAATCTATCTTTCTTCGCTCCAGTGCTTCTACCAACTCGCACGAGCGGCCCGTCAACGTACTCACATTCAACGTTGCTACGCGGGTCTTGCCTACGTTACGGGACTTTCGGACTAGCTCAGTTGCCCCCCGATGCCGTCCTCGCATCAGGGACCCTCGCACACTTTTCACACTCGCCGGGCTTTGCGAGTGCGCGTCGGCTCCCGCGGACGCCGTAGCATTATCTCGAGAATTCTGAAACGCCATCAACCATATGGTGTGACACAAAATGTTCGTAGGCCGGCCTGTCACTAGGGCCTGTCGCCTGCATTCGAATGTCCGTGTTTGGCTCGGCTTGCAAAAGCAAGCAGTTTCCAGTGGCACCACGTGGAGGAACGGACATCGCCACCTTGTTGGCATCAATGATGAGAGCGGCCATCTTCTGACAGACCGCAAAAAGGCGCTGAAGCGATGACGTGATTACTTTGAGGAAATTTCCACTATGGAATTTCCTCATCCGGCCATCCCTTCTGTGGCTTCTGTTCATGGTCCCGTTCACAAGATCACCGTGGAGGAAACAGAAGCGGCTCTGAAGAAGATAAAGCCCGGTAAGGCGACAGGGCTGGATGATCTGGCAGCCGATGTGTAGAAGTCGAAGTTCTGGTATCCTGCTGAGTGGTTGGCTGAGTTCTTCAACTAGGTAGTAAAGGAGAAGAAAGTACCGGAGTGTTGGCACAACAGTATGACGATTCCGGTTTGGAAGAAGAAGGGCAGTCCTGCGGACTGCTTCAATTACCGTCCGATTCGCTTGCTTATGAACAGCATGAAGATCTTCGAGCGAATCCTCGATAGACTAATCCGTGAAATCGTCAAGCTCTCCGACAACCAGTGCGGCTTTGTCTCTGGTTGTGAAACCATTGATGCTATACACACCGCCCGCCTCCTGGTGGAGAAGCATCGTGAGAGACAGAAGCCGGTGCATATAGCCTTTCTCGACTTGGAGAAGGCTTTCGACCGCGTACCGAGACCTGAGGAACTTATAGAGTGGGTGCGGATGCTCTATTCTTGCATAAAGAGTAGAGTGCAAGCTGCATCTGGAAGCTCAATGGAGTTTCCCACCTCTGTTGGGGTGCACCAGGGTTCTGCGCTTTCTCCACTCCTCTTTGTTGTCGTCATGGATGCCATTACGCGAGATCTTCAGCAGCCTGTTCCATGAACGCTGCTTTATTCTGATGACGTGATGCTCGCTTGCGAAGAGAAAGACGATCTCGAGCGGCAGGTGCAAGCTTGGTGCGACCGTCTGGCGAGGTTCGGACTCAAATTGAACGTCAAGAAGACCGAGTACCTAACGACTGACGTGAACGAGTCCGGCTCCATTAAGATTAACGGTACTGAACTTGCACGCACTTCGGTGTTTAAATACCTGGGATCAGCAATGGCGTCTGACGGCGGTCTGATGGTTGAAGTGAACTCACGCGTGAGTGCAGCTTGGTCCAAGTGGCGTTGCTAACTGGCGTGCTCTGCGATAGGAAGTTACCAGAGCACCTGAAGTCGAAGATTTACAGAGCCGTCGTGCGGCCAGTAGCGATGTACGGCGCTGAGTGTTGGCCTGCGACTAAGGAAGTTGAAACGAACCTCAGTGTCATGGAGACGAAGATGCTGCGCTGGACGGCTGGAGTCACGCGCATGGACCGCATTCGAAATGATGCTAATCGGGAGAAGTTCGGTGTCGCGCCGATAGCGGACAAGATGCGCGAAGCTCGCTTGCGATGGTACGGCCACGTTCTGCGTGGGAAAGAAGACAGCGTCCACAAGATAGGCCTTGAGTTGGAAGTATATGGAAAGCGGCCTAGGGTAAGCCCGAAGCATCGTTGGTCCGACACGTTACACATGGACATGAAAGTAGCTGGTGTCCACCCTGATCAAGCGCAGGGTCAGAAAGGTGGCGTCGTAACACCATAAGAGCGGACCCCGCGACGATGCGGGACAGACGCTGAAGAAGAAGAAGAAGAAGAAGAAGATATGTTAATATCTTAATACCAAACGTTCAGTGGCCTAGGACCGCCAATTATGTGGAAGGCGCTCCCAAGTCCCGAATAGAACACCCGACCGTCTTCTTTAGGCCTTCCTACTTTCGTCGCAATGAAGGACTAATTTTGGTATATAGAGCAGTGCAGCGGAGTTTGGTAGGACAGAAAGCTTCAAAATCGCTCTAACCAGGATACTATCTGAACGGTAGGTCGGAACGGCGCAAATTTTGTATATGGGCAGAACCGCCTCTCTGGGAAGTAACAAACTGCAGGTATCTCGACTCCAATACAACTCTGCGCAGAGTTAGGGGCGACGGAAGTCGCGTGTTGGCGCCGTGTTGATTCACGTGATCCACAGTTGACGGTCGCCCGCGGGATGAGGGCTCGTATCGCGACTCATCGCCGTGCATAGGTGGTGTAGTAGTGAAGAGCTCGGGCTCTTGAACGAGGGGTCGGGGTTTGGATCTGGCGGACTGCGCTTGTTTTGCACTTTTGCAAAATCCATGTTTATCATATAGGTAATCCACCTAGGGTATTATATGTGTTATAGAACATGTTTACATATAACATATGCATCAAACTACAGATTAGCTAAAATGTTCACTTCTGTGCGTCACTTATTTTAAACCTATTTTGTGTGAAGCTGTAGTTATGTAACGATAGATATTTTGTGGCACTAGTTAAAGGTTCCGACTCCTCCGACAAGACTTCGGTCAAAAAAAAATTTCGCTGAAACTTCGTCTAGAGGGGGGGGGGTTGTTTGGGGTGCTGATCACGAATCTAATGTCCGTTCTTCACGACTCGGTCGGAGGCCACCCATACCATTAACAACGGTGGTCCATGCAGGGTCACCGATTTCGCTGAAACGTCGTCTAGGAGAGTTATTTGAGTGTTAATCACGAATTTGATATCCGTTCTTCACGATCCGGTCGGAGGCCACCCATACCGTTAACAACGGTGGTCCAGGCAGGGTCACCGATTTCGCTGAAACTTTGTCTAGGAGGGTTATTTGGGGTGCTGATCACGAATCTGATATCCGTTCTTCACGATTCGGTCGGATGCCAACCATACCGGTAACAAGGGTGGTCCAGGCAGGTCACCGATTTCGCTGAAACTTCGTCTAGGGGGTTATTTGGGGTTCTGATCACGAATCTGACATCCGTTTTTCACGAATCGGCTGGATAATATAAATACAGGAAGGCACAGGATTACATTCTTAAAGTTTCTGCTGGTGACGGCAGGTAGAGACAGAATCGTGAAAAACAGATGTCAGATTCGTGATCAGCACTCCAATTAACCTCCCCTAGACGAAGGTTCGGCGAAATCGGTGACCCTGCCTGGACCACCCTTGTTAACTTGTGGTATGTTATATGTAAACATGCTCGATAACACACTATAGCGCCCCTAGGTGGATTACCCATATGATAAACATGGAGTTTGCAAAAGTGCAAAACTAACGCAGTCTGTGGGATCCAAACCCCGACCCCTCGTTTACGAGCCCGAGCTCTTCCCTGCTACGCCACCTGTGCACTGCGCTGAGACGCGATATGAGCCCTCATCCCGCGCGCGCCCGTCAGCTGTGGAGCACGCGAATCAACAGGGCGCCAACGCGCAACTTCCCCCTAACTCTGCGCAGAGTTGTATTGGGGTAGAGATACCTGCAGTTTGTTACTTCCCAGAGAGGCGGTTCTGCCCATATGCAATATTTGAGCCGTTCCGACCTACCGTTGAGATAGTATCCTGGTAAGAAGCCTGCCCTCCGCCAATCGCATGCACGCGATTGATTCTCCGAAGCACCTTTTCTCTACATGGTGAGAAACAGGTCGTGAGAGTCCCACTCAGAAGTGCTTATTATGCAGGAGTCAAGCACGCGCTCGTTGTACGAAGCCTTTAAAAGTTTATCTGAAAATCTAACGCATGCCGTGCAAAGTCTTCTGGAACTAGACGTACGTTGTACGACGCTTGTGTAAGTGAATCCGGAGGCGTTGCATAACATCTGTGACACGTCCTCTGGATCCTTACACACGTTGGACGACGTTTACTTTATATCTCCTGAATCTCAGCGCTCGGGATATGATCCCCTCCATACATTGACTCGTTGCATGCTCAATATACCACAAACTCGGGTGATCTGCCTCACCGCTTATAAGTTCGCCAGCAATCGCCCATTGATAAACTTAATAGAAAAGCTGGCTGTCATACGCCGCCCTTTCGAAGGCATTCTTCCTGTGACTGAGAACGTGACCCACGGATTAACTGAATTATATGTACTGCGATGTTATGCGACCTTGTAAGGGATCTGTCCTACTGTGGAGTGAGTTTCACCCTCTCTCGTCTCTTCCTCCATCTTTGGGAAATTGATAGTAAATTATTATGCAGAAACAATGGGATGGTCTACATTATAAGAGGGTAGTATTTTACAATTTCGTATCCCTATTTCACGTCTTGTTTGTGTTCGATTCGCTCTCCTAGTGTTGTCACTGTCCCCTCCCCCCACCAAAATAATCCATTTATAGGTTCTACGTAAATAGCTTTCTTTTGTTAAAAAACTTATTTCAGTGCTTCGTTTTACGAACATCTCGTAAAAATTATATTATTGCGATAAAGTGCTCACCGTCCGATGTACCGTTGGAAGAAACTTTGAAAGAACTGGTATGACTAAGCAAGATGTTCATATTTTTCGATCGGTGTCCACATAAGCTGAGAAGAAGCTGCAAATGGAGCCTTAACCGTCCCATCAGATTTCCACGGCAGCCAAGGTAAAACCCCAACTCATGGAGAAATGAACGAAATGTCCGAAACTTACCGTACTGATGAAGGCTCGGGCGGACCCTTACCCACCCTTTCTTAATCTAGCATCTTATCCTAATGCTCGTAACTTAAGTTCAGCCCAGGATAGCAAAGGGACAATGATTAGCACAACAACAATGTATTAACAATGTACCCCAGTGAACTCAAAGGAAATGTTTAACACCGCATGGCTTCAATATGCTGCAGCTAGCACTCATTCATTTTTTCCGATTCACAGCGCACGAGGTACGCGAAGGTGATTTACTACGACCATGTACTGTCAGTAAATACAGAGAATATGATAGATGAGTAGATGAGAGACGAATGGAATACAATTCCTCCAAATCGGTTATTGCATAGCTTCTGAGGAGGGGAGGGGAGGGGGAGTAAACTATAATAACTAGTGCTCGCAGCACTCCCCTGGTGCTGCTCCCATGTTGAATAGGTTATAGTGTAGGAATTAAGCGCCATCATGACTGAGCAAGTGGAATCCTGGAGTGAGAAAGCAGCTCACGGGCGATAAAAGCGACACGCGTGGTCGAGAGGGACATGTGTGTCCAAATGGCGGCCAAGAGCGTTCCACTAATGTTGCCCTTTAAGAATTGGTAACAGCAAAGCACGATGCTGTTTATTTAGGTTGTGCTATTCTCTCAGCCTAACGCGTCTGATCTTGGCGAGTATCTTCAACCGCTTCATATGAATGTACCTATGCTGGCGGACCTGTTGGGGACGGATGTGTATGCCTATGATTACTCAGGGTAAATTAACTTTCACGAATAACAGAATTTATCCAGATACGTTATTGAAAGAAAGGGTGGAAATTTCAAAGAAAAAAAGCAACTTCATTGATTCTTCTACGTAGGGCAATTCAATAGTAAGGATTTATTATTTACTTTACTTAGTACGTAATGAGAAACTATATTTTCGAAAGTTAGTTGGAAAGGTTTCAATGCTTTCGTGACGGCGTTATAAGGTGAAAACAATCAATTGTTTTGATGAGGTGTCCTTTAGAAAAATCGTTATAGCTATGGGATGTCTACAGGAAAGCCGTCAGAGAAGAATATTTACGCTGATATTCGTGCGGTCTATAGTCATGTGAGGCAAACACAGCCCAACAAAAAGGTACGATGGAGGAAAGTTTTCCTGCTGGTTTACTGCTTTAAAAGAATTCTACAGTCTTCGAAATCTTGGTGTTCTCAAATTTGGTTGCTCTCCCCTACATGTCAAACATATTGTGCCACATAGACTTTTGCCACTCAGGCATACGAGGTTACCAAGGGATCCTCGTATCGAGGATGAAGAATGCAACATTGTGGAGAACCAGACCATGCTTCAGCGGCAGAAGGGGCCTTTTGTGATGGCCTTGCCCTTGCGTTCACCTGTGCTGGATTGATGTACACCCGTACCTCACGACTTACCGTGAGTTGAACACGTGCGTGCTGTGGTGCCATGCTGCAGTGACGTAAGAAGCAAGCATCCAACACCAGCAACGTCTAATAACAAAGAACCTAAGTTGCCTTTACATGTTTAGCAGGCAGGCGAATATAAGTGGGGGCGCAAAATGCTCTGGACTCATCACATTATTTTGTCGCAATCGCAAGCACTAGCATACATGGTTTATTATATAAAGGCAGCGCACAAAGACACTATAACAGAGTATAGGGCATCAATAGTCGACACGAAGAGATTTACCAGGCCGCTTCAGCCTCCAAAAACTTATACAGTTGTCATCTTAGGCTCAGGCGAGCTCCAATCAAGGTTCGTGGCCTTCCTGTGTTTCATCTGGTAGTAGTAGATGTGAGGCAAGGCTCCACACAAAAGCTTCGGAGAAGGGTACAGAGGTGCGCAAGGTCGGCGTCCGAGAGTCGCCAATTCGCAACCACTGTGTAGGGCCTATGATATACTCACGCGTCGCTCCAGCGACGGGAGCGGGGCAACTGTCAACGGCTCGCCTTCGCTGCAGTGGCGGACGGCGCAGTGGGGCGCGGTTGTCGTTTGACGCGCCATCGCTCCCTCGATGCGTCGCAGAGGGGTGTTATACCTCCGCGTCGCGGGAGTGAAACATACTCCCGTGCGACGGGCAGCGATGGTCGCGGAGGGGGGAGCGCTGTCGTGCCCTATTCTATGCACTTCTGCTCACTTATTTCGACACTTCCTTGGTTCGTGACCATACCACAGCAATTTCAACACACGTCTGGTGATGTTGGGTGGTCAAGTGATATCTCTGTTGTTCTCCTCGTAGGGTTTTCGTTGTGGCTAGACTCATTTTGGGTTTTTTCGACGGCTTGAACGACTAGTTTTTTGAGGTGTTTTTCGAGGCCGATTTTTCTCACTTTGTGCCGATAGTCGCATTTGAGTCGCCTCTAAATTTCCTCGCCGGCACCGAAATCTACATTTCTGTGCCGGACATGTCATCAGAGCCTCCCTGCGACATATTCGACACAGAAATGTGCCAATTGAACGACTAGTTTTTTTTTGAGGAGGTGTTTTTCGAGGCCGATTTTTCTCAATTTTGTGCCGATACTCGCATTTGTTTCGCCTCTGAACTTTCTCGCCGCACCGAAATCTACATTTCTGTGGCGGACAATCGATCGACAAAACAAAGAATCCAAGAAAAGATGCACTGAATCAGCTGATTCGCTAAAATTCTGCAAAAGTCTCCGTCTGCAAAACTGCGTGAACTATGTCAGCCTCAGCGATGGCGACGGCTCGAGATGCGCATTGCGAGCCGTCGCGTCGCTGTGCACACCCGCGTCGCTGCAGCGGACGGGAGTATACCATAGGCCTAAGGCGACGATTGCCGGGAATGAATGCGAAAGGCGCGGCCTTTATGCACGAGCCCGCGCTGATCGATAGCGCACGCGACAGGCCGATCCACAGGAGCGCCCCAACGGAGTTTGCGAGGACGCGGTGCTCGTGTAAGTCGAAAGTAGAAGAATAATCGCATTCCCCCCAACATCTATGCTTTTTATTCGTAGCCTTCTCTTCCTGCTTAGCTCGGTATTGATTTGTTCACCGATGGTTTTTAAATTATGATATGACCGCTTTTTCTACAAAAAAGTTCACTTAATCCTGCAAAGAGCTGGATAGGTTTTCTTTATGATGTACAGAACAGCATTACGAGCTCTGCAATAGCAGGACTGGAGAGTACTCAACGAATTACACTCTCTAGTACGACATCGTTCACTGTTCTAGCACAATTCAGATCGTTCTGTTGGGGTACAGTCTTGGCACAGCTGTAGCCTCTGATTTGGCAGCTAGTGCACCAGACGGCTTAACAGGTGTCGTACTCGTCGCACCATTCACAAGTGGCCTACGCTTATTTCGGGAGCGACCTACGTTGGAGAAGAGCAGCAGGATAGACAGATTTACTACGTAAGTCCACTTTCAACACGGATCTCAAAAAACAGAGACCTACAATTATTGTCGCTGTGAATCAAACTCTATGAATCTAGAAACATTAACTTAAAGGATAACCTTCCATGATGCGGTCGTTTGCTCCTACTTATACACCTGAGCAGTGTTCTATTCCGTTAATGCATAATTTTGCCGACAGTGATTCGGTATCTGAAATTGAGAAACGTCACATCCAGGTGTAGCTGTTAAGTTCATTGGCTTCAGGATGCCAACAAGCGAACTATCAACAGCTTTCTCTAAATAATGTTTTTGTAACACTGGCAAGAACTGTGCTTCGCATTCGAAAAGGGGAAGATCATCATAAACCTGTCTACGAAAAAGACGCAAATAGTGGTTACGTAACGCGTAGCGCATCTTTCCTTCCTTACCCTTATTCATATTTTAACCAGTCACCCTTCAGACCAGATCAAACTTTACAGTTTTAAAAAAGGCATAAAAAATTGGAATCAAAGCAATACTTTAGCCTATGCATAATTTTGCAAAATGAGGCTCACACCAACATGCGTCTCATCTGTTCACGTAATGAATAAAACATAGTTTAGGATTGACAAGGTCAAACACATCAAAGTTCCTCTACTAGTGTGTCATGGTTGTCGGGACGAAGCGATTCCCTACGAACACGGTACAGAGATTGAGAAGAGAGCATTACGACCTGTGCAAGCGTTTCTATTACCGGAAGCAGATCACATGTCTATATTCAACGGAAAGTATCTGCAACCATTCCAGCGAATACGATTGTAAGGCTTTTGCCGTATTCTCCAGCCACAGGTTGAGGCATGCCGAAAGTGATGCCGCTATAGGTGCGATCCTAGTTGGGAAAAACCAAATTGTGTTTTTTACCACCGCACTCTATCCTTTTCTGAGCGAGATTCCAGTGGCTTATTCGTAACGTAGACGGGCTATAGAAATTTCAAGGGGGTGGGGTTGGTGGCGTAGAATGCAGTCGTGTCAATCGCGGCTTGAGCGTAAATCTGCTGGGATGGGGACATCATGTAGGACAGCCCGCAAAGTTTTGTGTTCTACGAAACTAAAATTTTGTACAGCACTGGAGTGTTATACACTTATGGTGAATTGACCTCTTGAAATTGGACATATGCGTTTGCCTTCTTAAAAGGCGGATAACTACTGACTGAGCACAAGGTGATTCCCGAGTCGTTTTGCACCGTGGCTTGTTCTCCTAGACTAGGAGTGTATCTTGTTCAGCCTATTGTAAAAAGCAAACAGTTTGTTACACTATTTCTATAATTCCGTTCTATTTTCTACTCCTCCTTCAGATGCAGTAACTATTTGTCGTATAATAGAAATTAAATTGAGCTGAGACATTGAGCCACGCCATGTAATCCATGTATCGAGCAAATATTCTTCAAGGGGGGGGGGGGGGCTTTTAAAGTGATAAAAACTAGGGTTCTAGGCATAGGGGAATATCTTCCCACAATCATTCCATATATATCAACCACGTTTTACGTCACCTAGAGCTCTCTGGTTAAAATCGTAATGAAGCAACTGGAAGTGACCGTGGTTTTGTAATAGAATGCATTAGCTAAGCTAATTATCAGGTTGAGTCATAAGTTTTGCAACATTTTTGTTTTTTCTGGAGCTCTAAGTAAATCCGCTGAAGTGTTATATTGTATTTGATAGCTTGTTTGTTAGCGATCATTTTGAGTTACGAATCGTTAATTTTCCTTGCTGTTGAAAAGTTTTGTTTACTAGAGCAATGACCACTCAATGTGAAAAAGTGTGTGATTTCATTTTCAATTAGTTCAATCTCGGCAGCAACCCAGCGACCGGGTTCATTGAGAAAATCACCGGCAAGTTCACGCCTAGCAGAATAAATTATTGGAGATGGTACAAGGCGTTTCTTTCCGCCCAAAAGGGCTACAAAGACAAACCACTTCCGGGAAGATCAACTGCTGTAAACAAAGGGCGTTTGTGCAAGCCGATCAAATCCAATTCTTCTCCAACCACGCCAGGACTGACCGCTGATCTCCACGCCTTCCAGTGAACAACCGCCCGTCGGCTGCAGAAGAGTGGAAGGTCGCCAAATTGCCTTCGATAGTGCCTCATACGTTGATGGAACCCCAATTAAATCGCTGTGCTTCCGACAGCCGAGAGCTCCTGCACCGGCTCAAGCGAGGGGCCTGTATCGAATTGTTACCAGTGATAAAAGCGGATGCTTCACCACAACTGTAACGCTGGAAAGCATTAGCTGGAACACAACGAGCTTTTAGTTCTGACGCCAAAACCGGAGCTCCACCGAAAGGAGTTCCTGCTGTGCGTTTGGCGGATATGTACTGGTTCAGTGCATCGGGAGCTGCTCCAGTAGTCCGGTCATCCTTCACGCTCGCTTTTGCCAATAACTCGATCAGATCCAGCAAAAATTAGTGCGAAAAGAAGGAGATACGAGCCAATATTTCAACCACCAGAACAACAGCCAACCGTTTGCGGCGCTTCAGACTTTGGAAGAAATCTAGGAATTCTGCCGGACCAAAATCAAGCAACCGCCATACACCCAGGATAATGCGCCATCTGTCTGCTGTCTGCTTCGGTCGATCGATCAATTCATCCATGGTAGGCGCTTCGCCGAAGTTGACGAGCTCACGGCGGTGCTACACGACTTCTGCACATCGAAACCGACTGAACTCTACAGAGATGTAATCCAAATCAGTTCATGAAAGGAGGAAGAATCTCATAGAGAATAACGGCAATTACTTCGTTTAAGCCAATCATGTCCTCTTGTGGTATAATCTCATTTTTGCTGGAAGGCTAATTTTGTTGCTTTTGCTGGAAGGCTAATTTTGTTGCAAAATGTATGCCTCAACCTAATATGTACCAAAATCGTACGATAGCCGTTATCAAGTTCTACGTTAGCCGTTATTCCATTTACCATACCGCTTATTTTTGCAAGTATTTTTTAAGCATTCTGGACTATCACTATTTGTGGATAATTATTTTGAACATTATTGAGAATTTTACAAATCGGTGGCCTTAATAGGATTAGCCACTTTTTCCAGTGCAAGGTAAATTATTCTCCTAAATGAAAAAGATTTGGTGCTATTCTCCAAGTTTTCGTCTGTATCTTCATTAGACCCTCTAAATATACACTAAGACTCCATCCAAATTTAGAGTTTTCGATGTGTTCTGCCTTTTCAGCTTTCTTTCGGATGAGACGGAACTAGGGTTACAACGGAAAAGCAGATCAAAGTCGTCGCAGCAGAAAACAGGATCTGCTCCGTCAGGACAAACAAAATGAGGTTTAATGAAACAAAGAACATATCTGCGAACTCGCCAAAATTGACAGACTCGTATTACTTGAAATAAACCGTTAAGCATTTATTGACTTGTTGTCAATAAACCTTGCGTAATTATGTTTTGGGATTCTATACTGAAGAGTATTCCATGTGTAACCTTTTACGGCAGTGCTACTCTTAAACATTGTCATGATCCAGATCTAATTTAGTCACATCTCGAATGTCATTCCCATGTACCTACAGGTCTCTTCAAAGGCCTAGCTTGCAGTTGTCATTGATAGAAAGGCAAATGTGATTGTGGACACTTGCCCGTTGGATAACGCAACACGATATGCCATTCGCCGTTTGAGAACACCAGGGCAGGTGTTTTTGTGCCGGACATCAGCCTTTTAGTGCTATTGCGAGGGCTGGATTAATCGACACTTATACATGCGGATATGGTGGTAGACGTACCCATGATGAGTCATTCATGATGAACCTTACTCGTCACATCGTGAGTATATCAGTGGGTATTAATTAATTAATTAATTAATTAATTAATTAATCTATGATTACACCCATAAGGATGTGCCAAAAACATCATGCCTGTAAACAAACAAAAACTTCCAAGACGATAATGAAAAGAGAAAAACTCGAAGGAAAAGAGGAGAAAACTTAGGTGTTCTTTAAAAATAGAGCAAGAGCGTAGAGAGGAAGAATCACCATAACTGAGCGTGAACTTCAAAGGAAGAAAGATTAGGTAGGGCAGGAACACCAATCCACAGGTAACATGTTTAATACAAAAATGTCTAAATACGAAAACTTGCCCATGGTGTGCTCAGGATTCATGTGGCACCGCAACACAGGAAGGACCTATGTGTAAATAAATGCTTACGATTAGTGCTAGCGAAGATAATTATCCTAAGCCAGCTGTACGCATATATGTGACAGAACATTGGCCTGATAGAACCATACAGACGGGCTGTACGGACTAGCAATACAATTTGATAATCATACTGAGGCACTTAAAGATGTAGCAAACTGAAGCAAAGTGAACGTGGTAGTGCTCCAGACTTTAAATTGCAGAAACCATGGCAAGATAGGGTGATATGGCTAATTTTGAAGAAAACGTGGGGGACATGAAACCAGCAGGTTGTAAATGAACCCAACATAGTCACACCTTCCCGCGCCCATGCCACCGAGAGTATCACCCTCACCCTCTCAGACATACAGAAACTGAATATGGTTAGGAAACAAAGAAACACAAAGCACATGAAGACATACAACTTCGTTAGAAACAGGAAATAACCATCACTATTAGAAGGCACATTACTATATCATTTAACAAGTGTAATTAATGTCGTAAGGCAGTTTCAGCAAGAAAAAGAAAAAGGCAGTATGAAACAGAACCATGAGCAGCCCAACACCAATGACAGAGAACATATGCGGCAGTGAGTCTCAAAAACTTAGACTTTACGAACACCGGCTATCCCTGAAACAACCCAGGGCAAGCACGGCCGCGACCTGAAGCAAAGCACTCAGAAAATGCTTGAAAAAACTGAGAGTTAAGAAGAAATTAACTTTTCTGAATTTCGGCGAAAAGCGGCATTGTAAGAAATTTGAAGCGGGCTGGAGGACGGTATTTGTCGACTCAGAAAAAATGCTTTAAGAGCGATAAAATTGAAAATTGTGGATAACATAAAAACTCAACCCATAACGTTATGCCATAAGACGTCAAATGAGACGGCATAGCAAGTGCTGAAAAGCTAGAAATCTTGGATGTTTAATATAGAAAGGATGTCAATCTTTTTCAATTTAGTTTTAAACACCGTGGTGTTTGGGGACATCAGCACATCATTGGGCAACATTTGCAGCCAACGCGCAGTTCGATAGAAAAACGAGCTATAGATTTTGAACCAACACTTATTTTTAAAAGGTTGCAGTCAATTACAAAACTCCTCGTTCGACCGCTGCTAGGACGGAACACCCAATATTTGCATGATTTAAGTCTAACTTCCATGGGTAGTCTTCGAAAACAGAGGACAATATCTTGCTGCACTCTTCCATACAAAACGCTTCTTAGTCCAAACATTCCCAGTCTGGTCGCATAGCTGGGTAAAGGGAGGTGAGATTTAATCTGTGGGCTCTATACATCAGAATCCTAGTGAGAGCTTGTTGTACTTTTTCAATCTGTCTTTGAAGTCTTCTGTTACCGTGAGGGCTCCATACCTGACAGCAGTACTCGAAATGGGGAAGTACATAAGCCTTATACCTGTATCACCTGTCACCTGTCGTCCCGTTGATCATCGACTTGCTCGAGCGGGCGCCAGCAGCGTCTCCATTCGTCCCTGTCGCGTGCCAGAGTGGTCCAATGGATCCTCCTCGCTCGAGGGACACGAAGAGCGTCATATCGGTCGTTCAGGGCTTTCACGAAGAAGTCCGACCAACGCGTTGGTGGGCGTCCTGGTGTTCTTTTTTGACATCCCGCGGAATCCAATCTGTGACGGCTCTCGTCCAGCCGGTGTCTGCGAATCGCATTATGTGGCCGGCCCACCTACCTAATTTTCGACGACTTGGCCCATGCGACAGCGTCTCTGATCTTCGAACGTCGGCGAAGCTCGGAACTCCGGAGGCCTTCTCTCACTTGCGTGAGTCGTGTCACTCCGAGCATCGTCCTCTCGATTCCACGCTGCGCGACGCTGATCGCGTGTTCATCCTGCTTTCGTATAGCCCAAGTCTCTGAGGCGTATGTTAGGGCAGGAAGAACAGTGGAGTCGAATAGGTGGGCACGGAGTCGGACGTTCTTCGTTTTCTTCACGACTTCTTCGACGCTCTTGAAAGCTCCCCAAGCCGCTCGTTTCCTCCTGCTCAGCTCTGGTGCTAGGTCGTTGGCCATGTTGACTTCGCGACCCAGATACACATAGCTGGAGCATTCGGAGACGTTCGTTCCGTTGAGCGAGAATGGGGCATCAGAAACTCAGTACACAGCAGCACACAGCAGCACTAAAGCCTTATACAGTCTTACTAATATCCTCTCATCGCTGGAATCAGGGGTGTGCGTTAAATTTTTTTCGGTAAATTTTTACCGACCAAAACAAACAAAAAATTGTTGCGTTAACAAAAAATTGTTGCGTTAAAATCGGTAATTCGGTAAATTCGTTAAATAAAATTTCCCTTAACTGTAGTCAGCTTGGTTGCATTTTAATATGTAAAAATTTAGATCTTTTACTTTATTGATTTTTTCGATTCCATATACATGGCAATATTACATGTCTACTGCGAATTATGGATCTATCCTAGTCGGAGGGGGCAACCCCAAAGTGCCAATTCCCTAGGATAGGTCCCGAATTCTTTGGCACAGTTCGTCCTTGGAAGATATTTACGAAGTCCATAGAACTGTCTGTTTTACAGAATTGTCCTCTTGTCCCAAAAGGTACTTACTGTACTTACTGCAGACGACAGCAGAGAATCAAATCAATCGACCACGGACAGTTGACCAAATTTTAATCGAATCGAATTCTATTGCATTGAGTATTTTTGTCTTTGCCACCCAAGTAACGCTTTTAAATTGTTAAGCCTTTTCTCCTCTGCCTTCTAAAGGAAATACATCTGGTATACGCGTATCTATAAGAGTGTTTCTCGCCCTATATTGGCAGTGTTCTACCTTGTCCTTTTTTCTCCTTCTCCAATGCGCCACTATCTATCACTCTTTTACGACTCCAGAAATTGACTACTTTGATTGTATTATTGAAGCACCTGGTGTCATACTATACGGCACATTTGCTTGAGATTCGAAGTGCTTTGGCTTTCTCAATTTCATCCTATTCTTATAGAGCACATTTGGTATTGAAGAGGTGTTATAGTAAGCTCGCAAATTAGGCGAAAGAATCCGCAGACACAAGGGAACATTCTAGGGCCAAGCCTGCATCTGCAAAAGTATACCTTCTTCGAAAAGCTGAAAAAAATCTTTATGCAATAGACCACTTAAAGTAGCAGTTTTTATAGAAACCTCATGTATAATACTTGACGAAGAATGTCATCTCTTTCTCTTTTTTATTTAATTGTATTTTTTCATGTACATTTGTTCACTATTTCATGTGCATACTCGCTATGCTTCTCCAAAAGAAAACTGCCACGAGAGCCCTCGAAGAGACGAAAAGGTTGAGCAAAATCATTTACAGCATGGCATGAAATTTAATAAAAACGGAGCAATGGCAGTACCAGCAGCCACGCTCTATGTATCAGGCGGTCTCCAATGTTGCCTTGATGTGATCCCCTAAAATCATCACCTGATTCTGCACAAAGAACCGGTCCCATCTTAATAATACTGGCGAAGAAGGAGAAAAGAGCCTTTTTATCCATTGTTTCGCTTCTTATCCTTTTTGTCACGCACTATTTGTGTTTAGAAACGTTTTCATCTCGTTTTCTATGCCCTTTCAAAATCACTTGGAAGCAAGTGTCACATTTCCACTGATTCAAGTAAGTAGAGGGTTTCCTCGCTATCGCAATGATACTGCGAAAGCTATTCCAAAAAAAGCGTCCAAAGTATATTTGTATGAAAGATAAGCAAAATTTCAAAAATGGAGTGTAAAACGTCGTTAATGCAATTTAACGGAAATTTTCCTCGTTAAATTTCGTTAAAAAGTTTTAATGAAAAATGCCGGTAAATCCGGTAAATTGGTAAATCGTTAGTCGTTAAACGCACACCCCTGGTTGGAATGCACGTTTCGAAAGATATAAAATATACTACTGAAGGCCTTACCAACAATATTATTTATGTGTGACCGGAAATCAAAAGACTCCTTATACTCAACAAGTGCTCCGACACGCCTGTCGGCGCGTCTCGCACTTGCGTGCTTCGCGCGACCTTAGAGAGTCACTAAGCCAAGATCACTCACTTCAAGCAGCTGCTCTGCTTGTGCGGCCTTCTCGGCACCTTAGCAGTAAAAAGAGGTATTTGAAAACCTTAATAATATCGAACCTTGGTCTACCTTCTTTAAGATCAGGTGAGTAGTTCTTCGATATGAAGCCGTCCAGCTCTCCCTCCCTCCATCCTCAACATCTCTCCAACGCTGGCACTATCTTCAGACAGTTCGGAAACGTAATTTATTTGCGTTAATCAGTGCTTTCGTCCTCAGACTGTTGTGGAGCACTCCTTCGGCCATAGTGCCCGCGTGTCTCTCACCCCCCCCCCCCCACGGCGATCGGTTAAATCTGGGAGGAAACCACCGGTCAGGACCTCGATCAGCCCCAGGACTGAAGTTTCGTGCCGCTTGAACGACAACCACGAAAAATCGATAATATCGATCGGTATCGATTGTCTCCCCTGCTGTGAAGGCCTTCCGTCGATGATCATCTAAATGCTCAGGCACGGTTGCCGACGTCTTCGGCACGTCTACGGCTCGCCATGCACGGTCGCCGACATCTTCTGCTCGTCTACTGAGTCGTCAGGCGAGTAGATGTCGTCTGGGAATTTTCCGGTAATTTCTTGCCTTAATTTGTGTCCTATAATCTCCTCTATTTTATGACTCATCGTCGATCGATAGTGTGACTCATCGCTTAGCGGATTATTATATATTATATATTAATAGTATGATACCTAGGTCTCCTACTTCTCTGCAGTTTTTGATAACAATGTCAGAATATTTGTGTTGCAATGACTGATCACGACCTAAATGCATAACGTACGTTTTAGACAGATTAACGGGAAAACTCCAGAAGTTAGTCCATTCCATTAATCTGCGTATGGATCCATTAACGCGGCATGGATTTAACACTTATTCTCCATTCCGTAGATACCATATACCTTTATGTCGTCGGCATAGAGCTGAACCTTTATAGAGGCGTGAGTATGCAACTTGTCGGGCAAGTCGAAGCAATAAATTATAAAGAGAAGGGGTGATAGTACCCCACTGAAACAGGGACAACACTTTGAGAATCAATTATTTACTCTTACCCACATATGGCGGTCACCCAGGTACGATACAAACCACTTAAGGAGAGCGCCGTCAACGCCGATTTGATTCAACCTTAGAATCAGCTTAGAGTGATTAGCTCTATCAAAGCCTTAGATAAGTCAAAATATATGGTATCTATTGAACGATTATTATTCAAAGCGTACCCCCACTCAAAAGTGCTGTCGAGAAGTTGAGTTGCGGTAGGAGCACCTTTGAGGAAGCCATGCTGTTCAGGGGGCAGTATATTGCGTTTATCCAGCCAACTCAAAAGTTTTTCAGTTTTTCATAATTTTTCCAGTGTTTTCATTGGCGTTGGAGTACCTACAGTTTGCCAAGAGACTTGATTTGGTATCTTTCGCTATGGGAGTAATAAGTGCTTCTTTCCTTTTCAGTTATTATCGGGTCATTGATCACAAGAAAGTGATGGAGGTGGTGAAGCTTGTTTACAATACTTCTAGCATTGAACAGAAAACACTTTAAACCTGGTGAGGAGCCATAACGGAATGCCTGTTTCTGTGATAAGGATTGGATCTTAAGTCCTTCACATTTGTTAATGCTTAATGCATATACAACTCGCTCTTTGCTCTTCGCCTCACTATTGCGGTTGCGAGCTTCCTGCCTCGTATTCTCTTCTACGTTCCTCCGAGGTCTTGCTTCTAGGTATAAAAACCTCGCTGAACTCGGAGGAAAGTAACAGCCGTGAAATCGAAAGCTCCGTCAACCAGTGGGCCTTAGATGGCAGCACAAGCTTTACTATCCTAGGTCGAGAGGCCTCCGGTTTGCCAATACTGTATAACTCTACAGGTCGACACACCACTTTTAAGACATCCAAAATACCTTCCACTTTCTCCTCTAGATTTCTTTGCCTCAGCGACGGCTTCACAGTGTCGGCCGGCTCCTGCAATCCAGAGATGATGAGGCTCCGACCTCTCTGGTCTTCTTCAATCGCACTTGTTATATCGCCAGGAATTTTTCCTTGAACACCTGAGGCATCTTAGCGATTTTTGGGTCTTTGTTCCTCGCTATTATGAGATCCAAATACTCAGTGGCATTCAACTTAGAGTATTCAGCCTCGCCACCACTATCGACCTCCAACATGTTAGCGCTCGGGCAAGCAGCATGATTAGATTGAAGATCAACCTGATTTCGAACAGCCCTGCGACGTTGACGAGGCATGACGGGTTGACATGCAAACGCAATCAATGAGAAACCGATAACAACGATCCCAAATTCCTGTGACAGAGAAAAACAGAGAAGTATAATGCCTTTGCAACTCAAGGCAGATAGCAACAGTGGAGCTCGGCTGCGAAAACAAGCAAGTGTTAAGGCAAGTAGTGCACGAAAATTACTAGAAAACAAGTTAGGAAAATAGAGGCCGCGGCGGTGGACCGCTCACCGTCACGACAGGCGTGATGGAAACGTGAATGGGTATAAAATACTCGACGATCGTCATGGGTATATCCTCTTACCCACTAGGATTCCGTGCCCCATTGAAAAAGTGGCGCTCCGATGAGATCAGCTGTTCTCGAGTGGTTTATGTAGTTCTACCATACCCTTGATTCCTTTCATGAACTCGAATCGGGCCTGCTACCCACTGCAGGAATTGGGTACTCCCTCAGGACATTCAAGCTGATCTCACTGCTCAATGAATCCGGCCCCGGTGCTTTTTGATGTGGTCAAGTTTTAAACAGCGTTATAACGAAAACAAAAAACGACCCGCTCAGTCTTTTCGACGTGAAGGAAACAGTCTAGAGTGAGATCTTTATTGCAGCAAAGCAGAAAATATCAAAAAAGATAGATGCGATGAAGCGAGGTGATGAACGTGGAAACAGCAGTGAGGCAGTGGCTTGGCACCGCACCGATGAGATCCTCCAGCGTAACTGAAAAAAAGACTGCCTAGTCCCTCCTTTGCCAAGGGGGAGCGCTGCTGTTGGCGCGCAGATGCGACGACCTATTGGAGATCAATACCTTGATCCATGTGACGCTCGCTTGGCGCTTCTTACTTTTACTTTTGACGTCACCCACATATGAACGTCTGAAGGGAAGTATCCTTCCTTTGTCGTATTTTCGGTTCAGTGTTTCGTTCATTGAACGGTATGAACATACTAAATGTCACCTCTTTATTCGACGATGATCAACATACACTTGCGATAGGGAGACGCCGACGGAGATACATTACCAGTGGTCTACGCACATTTGAAACCACATTTTATACAACACATCAATTTATCACGCCCTGGCTTCGCTGGCGGGTGTGCTCGATTCCGTCACTGCTTCCTCATCTTCGCTTGGCACCTGGTTGACGCTCTTTTGCTGGAGCATAGCAGTACATTATGAGGCAGCCTGAGTTCTGGCAGGTTATCCGACAATCTTCCGCGTGCTTTGAAGCAGCGACAGCACTAATCGAAATCGGACGCTTAAACTTTCCTGGCGATGGTTTCTCGGTAGTTGTTACACCGATCAGCCTTCACTTGAACCTCGGAACTGCAGAACACACAGTTGTTCATTTTCGTCAACCTTTTCATGAGCACTCCGAGTGCGGACTCAGTGACTCCATGCAACCCCTGATGGTTATAGTCACGCTGAGAAGCGACTCCAGCTTCGGGCCAAATGCATGCAGAGTGCTGACGAGCGGCGGCATCGAGTCGCTGAGCTCCACGTCGTTGCGTGCCTTGTAAAAGTCGAACATTTGCGAATGTCTGACAGGACTCGTTTGCTGTATTATAGGCTCATTTCTCTCGACTGGAATCACATTTAAAGATAATGTGGATGAACTTCTTTAAATGACCGCTCTAGGCCCCTGTACTGACACCCTGCGTTCCTACTCGTCATCACGTCCTTGGCATGGCATTGCTGAACACAACTTCTCTCCAAGGCTTTGCGACGTGTTTCTCAGTAAATCCTTGACTCAGCTTTGTCATTACACTGCGCTCTCATACTTGTTCATTTACGAGAGTAAACACATACGTTACCAAAAAAGGGGAAAATTTTCCAGGATTTAAGGCTGAGCATTACCACACTAAACTAATGCTTACCTGATTGCTGCTCAGGAGCGTGAGCTCACGCGAGTGGGGCCGGGCAGTGCCCGGTAGTAGATGTCAAGTTGGGTCCTCGTTGTCGTGCAGAAGCAGCTCATGGCTTTGTTCAACAGGAATGTGGTGCAGAGTGACGGCGGATAGTGGCGAACATCTGCTCGTGACGACAGCGCACCAAGTGCGGCTCCTGTGCGGAAAGGCACCTAGAGTGCGACGTTGTGTTCCCGTGCGTTTGGCGTCCCGGAACCAACGGGCTGCGCGCACCAGTATGTCCTTCAAAGAGTCGTGACAATAGACACAATAGGGAATGGGCAATAGTCCTTTAGATTTGCATCCAGCCCTGATTTCCGTTTGCTGACTTTTGCATAGAGACTGAGATTCTCCGGCGGTCGCCAACCCTGTCCCTTCACATGCCCTTACTCGTGATACGGAACCACCCTGCTGTGATTATCCGAGGATAGTATTTTTAGCTGAACATAGTACGGAGAGCACTGCGAGCTTTATATGGTAACATCCACAAAATACCTACATTTTTTAACACAATGAACTCCTAATTCTTTGTTCGGCAACACCAATGAAACTCGTTGAAGTTCGATGAAAACCGCTAAGAGCAAAACGATTTCCACATTACGCATTATCAGAAATATCAGTTATAGAGCTGCAGCCGCTTGCAGCTATCAAAAATCAGAAATATTAGACTGACACATCAACCATCAGTTTCGTTGCTGCTCCCTTCTCTACAGGCTGTGCACCAGTACTAACTGTTAATTGTAGATCTACGTATGGCTTCGCAAGTGAGTACATCTCAATAATTCCTTTTGGGTTTGTCCAAGGCCGCCTTGCAATTACAGGCTTTCTTTTAAAGGTATCGGTAGTTTCGGGGACTTCATCCTACGAAAGGAAAAGCACACGCGCTTTGGATGTGTTAAAGGTGGGTGTTATTAGAAACGAAGTGCTAGTTATTGCAAAGTAGTTTTAAAGTTATACCAAACTGAATACAGCGTACTGTAGTCTATACAGAAAGACGGCTTTGCTATGTAGTCAAACCTGAATAAATTTCTGTACATTCACACATCCCACATTATCTTTTCTGAATATACCCGTGGGCCTTCGATTGATGGTTTATAACAGGAGTATGTATGAAGGAAGGGATGATAGAGCAAGTTATCATATCTACTAGGACAGATCTGTAGTCACTGCCACATTAGGCCTTCCATAGAACGCCACGTGCGGCGCGAAAAAATCCGTCACGACGGAACCACGAACCCACTATCGGGGCAGCCGCGGCGGATTCCCCTTTGACTAATCGGCCGCACGCGGCGATGAAAGTATGCCCCGGCCTAAAGCGAGTGGAACCTTCCAAAGCCAGGTTTGCTACGATCCCCAGAGATGGTAAGACAAACGACAACGGAAGCACGATGAAATCTAATTCATGATCAATACCGGCAGACCTGGCTAAGAAGATAAAACCGTTTTTTCAGTATCTCGTTTTGTACTGGTCATACGATAGATTTCTTGGATTTCCTTATTTCGAGTTGAAATAACGAAGGGTAGTGACGTGCACTACGCCGTGGGAAGTGGGAAATTCGCGCGAGTGAATAGATTACTAAGCCATTCGCCATCTTACAGGTTTCTGCAATCATGAGTTTTCAGAACTTTAACAGTTGCTTTTTCTTGATTTTTTAAAGTAGTAAGGCTTTATCGTTTGCTTCTTTAATGATAAGATACTTTTTGAAAAATTGTGAATTTTATTTCAATAAATGCAAATCTGTATAACACTCGGTGATTAAGGGAATTGCAATGTGCTGTTACGTTTTGTGCCCACCGATACCAAGTGTTATTACTCGGAAACTGGCATTTCATCCTCCGAAAAAAGGAAACTACTCGGTGATTGTTGAGGATGAGCCGGATGAGAAAATTAGTAACGCTGAAAAGGTAAGTGAAAATAAGATGAAATACATTACAAGAAAAAATGCTCCGCTCATTTAGTAAAGGGTAAAGCATATTATAACATGGCACCAGAACACGAGTCATAAGACTACTGCAAATGAATAATGCTTAAGAGAAATAGATGTACGGCTATAACTTTTGCTACTTCTAGAAAGTCTGTTGACATAACTGCGAGCAATTGGAAAAGTAAAAGGTATCTGAAAAATAAGATTTTGAGTTACTTCCCAACTCTTGGTGTAAATTAACTTTGAGGAAAGATTGAGAACGAGATTATCAACGAGGCACTATTCATGATACGAAACAAAATCATTTTCTTGCTCTCTGAGCTGTGGCTCTCTGTGTCTCGATGTTTCTAATGTGCAATGCAGTCCTTGTTGATCAAATACAGAATTCAAAAATACAGTCTACTTCGTCACTTCCGCAGTTCCAAACAAGTTCTAATTTATTAAAGTTTTATAACATAACTTATATATACAAAGGAATACGTTCGTTACTCTTATCTCTGTAACCTGGCAATGAAAAATCTTTTTCCATGTAGGCGAGGATGTTCATAAGAAACACTGATGCTATGTCATATCAAAAGGAAGTAAGAATGCAACAATATAATACACCTACTGCAAAATTATAGGTTCACCTATCGGTTTATTAGTACCTTAAGAAACAGCTGCCGAGGCCCACAGATGTTACCATCGTATTCCATACGATTGAAAACCTCTATAGAAGATTTCTAAGCAGGTTATCTTATCAGTGCGAGATACCACGAACTTTTATCAAAACTTTGTCGAATAGAGACCGGTGCAAAATATAAGTTCACTTCATGAAAACCTGATTATTCACAAAAGCCATTAGACCTCATCGGCGGCTGCCGGAGCAATGTGCCAAATCATGCTGCAGTACGAAAACCTGCAGATCATCCGTCATCGGAGCGCGTTTCTGCACAGGCTGTGACGCGTTGCGACGTGTCTGCGGCGTGGTCTCGCAGCACCCCTTAGCGACTGCTTTGGAGAGAGCAATTCATATACGTATGGAATTCGTATTCAGCAGGTATATGTCGAAATTGCATTGCGAAAGGGAGTGGAACAATGGCTGCTAAAACCAGATCGGAATAGATTTTGAGTTCCATCCAAGCTGCTCGTGTGGAAACTGCCTTCGTCGCTTAGGGGGAGTCCGCAGCTGGATTCTGCGCTCTTCGAGCGACTGCCTTCGTCGCTCAGGGGGAGTCCGCATCTGGATTCTGCGCTCTTCCAGCGCAAAATCAGGCTAGGGAAGGGAGTGGGTGCGATCCAAGCTGCTCTCGCTCAAAGGGGGGATTGCGCAGCTGGGTTCTGCGCTCCAAGAGCGGTTCTACGCTCTTCGAGCGAATAAACAAGAACGCAGAACCCAGCAAACTATAGTGCAGAGTTGGAACGAGCAGCAACGATAGCAAAGATAAATTTGGATTTAACTTCTGAGCAGGACGCCCACTTCTCCTTTTATTTAAAAAAGAAACACAAGACAGCGTCATTGGAAAGTTTAATGTTTACCAACGTATTGAAAATGCCGCTATACTAACCAGGGAATGCCGTCAGCTTCCCATGGAACTTCGGGATGAGACCTATATCACGTGAAAGAGCTCGAGACGCTGATCACAGATATGTAGACCAAATTTGCTAAATGGATCTCCTAAGCGAGTTATGGCCGGCGGAAGCCACCGTGTCTTCCATGTGTTAGGCGCGCTCAATGGGAGCAGTATTGCGCGGTAATCAGCGGTTCGGCTATTAGCGCCGCCGCTGCTGGCGGCGCTAATAGCCGAACCGCTGATTACCGCGCAATACTGCGCCCATTGAGCGCGCCTAACACATGGAAGACACGGCGGCTTCCGCCGGCCATAACTCGCTTAGGAGATCCATTTAGCAAATTTGGTCTACATATCTGTGATCAGCGTCTCGAGCTCTTTCACGTGATATAGGTCTCATCCCGAAGTTCCATGGGAAGCTGACGGCATTCCCTGGTAAGGCCTATGGTATAGTCCCGCGGAAGTATCCGCGGAACGGCTTCCACGAGAATGTCACATGAGGATTTATTTTTCTTCCGGTCATTCTTTAAGTTTCTCTCTAAGAAAGCGTTCTAAAAAGCCAGATCTGAGTGCCGTAATGGATGGTCACCTAGGAGTCGCCTTCCCTCAGCTTTTTATAGTAGTATAGCACAATCCCACAATAGGATGATAGGGAATCAGCCGATAATAAGAATCAACGGCACTTGGCACCAGTCAAGATTGGAGAGATTCAGCAGCGTTGGCTGAAAAGCCCTTAACAAGCACTTGGTGAAGAATAAAATACGTTGTATTACGCCATGCAGTAATCACAATCCGAAAGAGCTGAAGAAGTAAAACATGGTCACATTATTCACGAAACTCGAAGCGGAAGCAAGCGTACGCTACAGTATCCCACGCCTGCACATCAACCCGCGCTTGCAAGGCTTCAAACACACGCTACAGCAACGCGGCAGCCGGTGCATTAACGCGCTCCGATGACGGCTTGGATGATCTGCAGGTTTGCTACATACTGTAGCAGGATATGGCACATTGCCAAGGCAGCCGCCGATGAGGTCTAAGTAAGACCACAAAAGTGCCTACGAACAAAGATCAGTGCTTCTCACACCACCTTTGTTGTAAACAACATCAAAAATTGTACTTGGCATACTACTGATAAGATTATCAATAACAGTTTGCTTTACATTAGTCCATGCATCAAGTGTGGCGTTCTTCATATCAGAAACCAAAGTGTAAGTGGCTTCTGTAGTCCTCTGCGCGATACATCATTAGAGAATAGGAGCGCTCTGATCAATAAAAAGTGTCCCTTCAACGGTTTTAGTAGCAGCTGTACAGAGGGAGATATTCATTCTACTCTGATATGAGACTAGCTCAGAGCTTGTCATTCAATCCGAGATATCCTTTGTCTTGTGAGATGCTTCAGTTAGGAAGAGATTTATTGCTTGGAGTTGAAGCCGAATGCCCCGACTACATTGGTCAGGGGTTTATATGCAGACAGACTGATAGGAAAATGCGAAGAATTTTCTTATACTGACAGAGAAACAAAACACCTAGTCTGTGGAGACAAAACAATGGTATTCACTACGGTACTTCTGGATCTTTAATATTATGAATCAGAAAAGCTTGGAACCGGGTGACTAATTTTTCAAGATTCTGCAAGAAAGGCCGATACAATATTCATATCGATTGGTGATTACATCCTTTTTGGGTCTTAAAGTGGACGATGCGTTCTAGTCCTAAGTTTGTGCACAGTGGGAAATATCACCACCTCCTTTCCAACGCAAACTTACTGACTGTCAGAGACTCATGCGCAGCATCATTGACATCGCCAGTTTCTTACTCTGGAAGAAACCAGGGCACCAATTGCCCTGCTTCCTTCACTAGAATTGTTTGTTTTCTACTGTCATTTGCCCGATTTATGTGTGAAAGCTTTGTAAGCAAGGAGCTTCATCTTTTTTTTTAATTTTGCAATACGAACAATTGTGTCGCATGTTCAGCATGGAATGTCAAGGCGTACTCGAGTCTATCTTTCTGCCTCTCTTGAGAGGCAGAAGACATTAGACACATGTTCTCTAGCAGCTCAGCGCTACAGTCCTGCTATAGAACATGTGTCTAATGTCTTCTGCCTGTGTCTAATGCCATTGTGTCTAGCTTGACCAAAGTTTGGCTCCGCCGTCACAACATTCAAGTAATGGACTGACCGTCATGTTCTTCTGACAGCAACCCATGGAAAACTTGGGGGATCGTGGATCGACGAGTCTGCGCGAATAACCGACAGTTAAATGACGTGGTGGCAGTTTTGACTACATGGGACACCAGCGAAGGCAAAATCGTCCACAACCTTGTCAGAAGCATGAATAATACGATGCATGATGTTATTAGACATTATGGTGGTCCGTCGACTGTTGAATTTAATAAAAAGTTTGATTTTCACAAGTGGATACATACTTTTGAAACGCCTATTTTCAACCAATTTTCTTTTTAAAAAAGTCTGATTCTCGTGTGAGACGAAAAGTTTTGAAAGTGAGTTGTTACCTATTTTCGACCACGCGAAATCTAGTGGAGCTAGCGAGGGCCTGCAGGAATGAACTCGAAACGAGATATGAGCAAGTTTTGAGTGGATACATACTTTTAAACGCACTGTAGGTCATTTTGGGCTATGGGTTTGGTGATAGCGTCTTCGGAAAATGAAAAGAGATGAAATGTTACTCAGACAGCTAGCTGAACTCTGCCGACCGTTTTAAGGAACTCCGCACATCCAGCAAGACTAACCAAACGGGCTTCAAGAACCAACAGCATGACTCTGATATCGCCTTTTATGCATTCCTAGTCCACGAGCGTCAGCTTTTCGTTAACTTTTAGAACTAATACCAATCTTTTGTTTCCCATTACCAAACGAAAACTGAATCGCGGTGTATGCTCAAAAATTTCAGCTAGAAGGCAAGCGTTTTTACATAGTACCCAGAAGAATGACGTCATGCTCATCTAGCGATTATGAAGATATTATTCAAAGTGTACAGGTAAATTTTTTGCGCTATAGCGGCCAAACGAAACGATTTACAATTGAAGCAAAGAAATTAATGGAATCAGTGTACTCAAATTTGTGCTTCTCACATATTTATTTGGTGAACCCAGGATAGAGTTACCTTTTAGAGCTTTCTTCTGCGTACGGAAGTTGGAGATTTAATAATCGGAGGATAGAGTTACTTTTTAGAGCTTTCTTCTGCGTACGGAACTTGGAAATTTTATCATCGGAGTAAGAACTACTTGCACCAATCAGAAAAGGGAAGGAAACCTCAAAAACTTGGTGTGTTCCCAATGTTCTTAATGTTTAGGAACATTGCTATGGCCCGTTAACTTTTTAAAAACTAAAAATCTGCATTTGCATGCAGCTGAAGATTCATTCACTTTGAAACTTAGGAGCGCCCAGAATACAAAATGTCGTTAAGGTGGTCATCTTCGCTCAGCCGAATGCGTCTGATCTTGGTGAATACCTGCAACCACTTTTGTTCAGTATTCCCATGATGGCACTTCGCTTCGGTGTCGACGTCTACGCATTCGATTACTCTGGGTAAACTTTAATTCATTTCGGGAAAATCACACCTACTGGCAGGGATAGCTGGCTTTCTTAGAAATACATTAAGAAACACTCACTCACAAAGACATTTTAAGCTTACACCCTCGTCTCGACCGCATTAGTTGCACATACGTTTAGCTGTGAATAAATGTAGCCATAAAATACTTTTCTAGAGTGACATTTAAGGCTTAAGCTCCAATGAAGGTAAACATTCTTGACCGTTGCTGCAACGTTTCCACTTTTTTGAAAAATCTGCGTCTGCAAGCACATGTTGTTCAGTTTAGCTTCAAATTGTGAAATAACTCTTCTCATTGAAATTATGTTTATGATTCCAGATATGGACTATCCTCGGGAAAACCATCAGAGAAGAACATTTACGCTGACATCCGAGCAATGTACGATTACGTGCGGCTAAAGAGACCTGATAAAAAGGTAGCTTCTATCTTAACAAAACGAAAGTATTCATGGTGCAAAACAATGCATAACAAAAAATTGTCTGTTTTCGTGAGATTGTTGGACCATGGCGCCCATGTTTTTTATCTGAGTTAAATTTCTAGCGATAAATGTCTCTATTGTTATCTTGTTATACGACGGTTTAAAATCTAAGTTATGCAATGTTTGGAAAACTCATTCAAAGGCAATAGTTTTCCAAATGCTGCATATCAGTTTTTCAAAAAAAAACTGCTACATGATACGAACGCCCTCTCATTCAAATTTCAAATCTGACAAGGAAAAGTTCGCAACTCATGGTGAGCTTTTGAAATGCTATTTTGACAGGATGTAAAGCCTTATGAGCGGAGTTCAGAACCACAGTCAGTTTTTGCTGAACGCTTTTCTAAAGGCCTGAAAAAGAGGTCTGAAAGCGTGTGCGCAACACTGATCAACCTCTACGACACCCCACGAGATGTGGCTCGGCGGCGCAGTCGGTAAGAGTCTCACCTCGTAGGAGCTCTTCGGAGGGCTTTTCAGTTCGAGTTCGAGTGCTCCCAATCTTTTTGCACGTTTAGCTCGTTGCTTTTACACTTTCTCACGATCACAGGAGGCATTTTAGACCATCAATGCTTACAACAAACCAAGGATGTCTAATTGCGCCTTCAGATGTGCTAGTTTTTCAACTATTCATATCTGCGCCATATCATTCCTCTGGGAATAAAAAGTCTTATATGTGATTAAATTAAAAGTCCTATATTATTATTTTCCTTTTAGTCAACAGCTATAGTACAGAGCTATGAAACAAATAAAACACAAGCGTTGGTCAGATCAGCAGCATCTTACAAAAGCCAGTGAGGAAAAATCTTCTCCCCGGCAAGGAATGACCACTTCTTCTTCGTTGAACGCCTAATCTGTGGGTGTAGAGAAGGGTCCTGGGTGAACATCAACGTACCCAACTGCCACTCACGCCTATGACAGGTACGGCCAAAATACCGGAGTGCAGAACTGTCGGTGGGTCTGGCTTATAATCTGCAATCACATCGACCTTCTCATCGAAACGCACTTATGAAACCAACTAGATGATTCGTGTAGAAAGGTCCCACTACCTCTAACCTGTACCGCCTCTTCTTCCTGACAGTCTGTATCTCCATAAATGGCGTCCGGGAGGAGTCCTTGTATGGCGTCCGCAACCGCAATCTATCTCCTTGCCGGAGAAGTGAAATCCGGTGTGAAGGTGGAAAGTAGTCGGCCGACAACAAGATCAGGTCAGGACGACATTTTTAGTGCACTTATGTACCGATATGGACCGTGTTCATAATATTCAACCGTAAGATAAGCGAATTTGTGTGCACTTACGATTACGGTATCGTTGGTGATACGGTATGATATAGTGGTGGTGCAGATGTGAATAGTTGAATAACTTGCACATATGAAGGCGCAACTAAACAGCCTTGATTTGTTGTAAGCGTTGATGATCTAAAACTGTCTCCTGTCTCCTGTGATCATGAGAAAGCGTAATGACAACAAACTAATATGTGCAAAAACATCCGTAGCACGCGGACTCGAACTGAAAACCACCCGCACATCCCCCTACGAGGCCGCCCTCCTACCGACTGCGCCGCCGAGGCACATCTCGTTGGGTACCGTAGGGGTTGACGATAGTTGCGCGCTCGCCTTCAGACCTCCTTTTCCCTTTAAAGAAGCGTTCAGCAAAAACTGACTGTAGTTCTGGACTCTGTTCTCAGGGCACTACATCCTATCAAAATAGCATCACAAAAGCTCACCATGAGTTGGGAACCTTTCCTTGTGAGAGGCCCATTGATTTTGGACTATCTCTTAACATGATAAAGTGTGAAGTATTCAGATTGTGCTGATCGGCTACAGCCTCGGCACTGCTGCCGCGGCAGATTTAGCCGCCAGCGATCCTGATGCACTGGCCGGTGTTGTGCTTGTTGCACCGTTTGCCAGCGGTATGCGCCTGTTCACTGCTCAACCTGGATGCGAAGATAGTAATAAACTCGACAGGTTCATAACGTGAGTAGGTTAACTGTCAAAGTGCTCATAGATTTCGACAGATACTCTCCTGGGAGTGCCTTCAGCTGCCCGTGGAAGTTCCGACGGAGACCCATGTCGTATAGGAGGCTGGCTTACGTTGTAATCAGCGTTTCACGCGACGTAATTATCTCTTCGAACTTCCTTGGGCACTGTCTACTGCATGTCGCGCACGTAAAGCAAGCGCTGGATGCTGCGTTGTGTGATCAGTCCAGTCATTAAAGGCCTCCGCACACTTCTGCGGCAAAGAGGCAGGCCTCTCCTTAAGCATAGGGTGAAGATGCAGAGGTTGCCGCCGAACGAACTGGTGCCGCGCCAGCACACTTCCTTGGCACGATTTTCCGCGGCGACGCCGGCAGCGAATAATCGAATGAATCACATCATTATTGCCAACGACGCTGATTTTTTTTGACTATTCGCCACCGTCAGCGTCCTTTCTGCGCTCTAGCCGACCGCAGTAGTGATCGGCTTGAAACTAGAACAGAAACTACATAGAATGGCTTGGAACCAACTAGAAATAATACCGTGTCTCGCCACTTCTGTCCTCTGCCACTTACCGCCGGTTTAATATTTCAAGTTTAACCGGGTAGTACTTGCTTAGGAATTCAATTTAGCTAATTCAATCTTTATGTCTGTAATCAACGTTTCAAGCTCTTTTATACGGCACAGGTTTCTGCCCAAAGTTTGACGCATTCTTTGGTTTGTTAAGTCTTAAGAATGACAAGACTCTAAGCCGTTCTCAGTAGGCACACCTAGTCCTAAATTTGATCGTTACCATTTTCAGTTTTTATTCTAAATCCACGCCACGATCAACTAGAGCCTAGAAAAGAACTGCGTCGACGGCAAAGCGGTTGCAGCGGCAATAATGCCTTGAATCATTAATGCCGTTGCCGCTATGTTGGCATCCCGTTTGCCTCTGCCCTATCCCCAAAGATAGGGCTGCCGCGTTGCTGCAAAGGTGTCGGAGGCCTTAAAAGAGGAAGAAGAGTTCTGCTATATTTGTACGTGGTTGTTAAGAAACTACTGATAGTTGTGGGTGTGCCAACCCTGTCTTGATTAATTGCCGTCACAATATAGATATGTTAGAGTATAGACGGTTAGATTGGCTCTGGCACACCACGTATAGGAAGAAGGACAGTAGGTCAACAAACAGATAAATCTATATTCACTTTCATGCATGCTGCTATCAGCAGGGCATCGCTGTTGCAACGTGCATTGCGAGTCTATTCTAGGTTCAGGCGCAAGTTGAACTTCCGTCTCCTCCAGAGTTGTGAGCACCAATTTTTTTGAAGAGAGCAAAACACTTATCCTTCTGCTAGCCACCAAATGTCATTAAGTAGATAGCACGTGCATTCTTGATACTCCACGGTATATTCAAAACGCAGCTATTCTTAAAATTAATGTCTTATCGTTGACCTATTGCTGCTTCAATTTTTCATAATGCTTTGAAAAATTCTGTTTTTAGTATCGACAAAGTCAGCAAAATCAAAGTGCCAGTCTTGGTTTGCCATGGATGCCGCGATGATGCTATTCCGTACCAACATGGGGTCGCCGTCAGCAGACGAGCTAGGAGGGCTGTGCCACCGTTATTCTTGCCGGAGGCCGATCACATGTCGATATTTAATGGACAATACCTGGACACGTTCATCAGGATACGGACGTTAGTGACATTTTGTGAATCTGCTAGCTTTTTTGAATGTGCTCAATATAAGTGAAGGCGCAATCCTCGAAAATCTCTAAGGTGACCTCTCAATGTTGTGACATCATGCTAGATCCTTTGCTTACTTACCTTTCCTGGTAATTTCCGTGAGTTGTAATTTCCGTAAATATTAGCTGGTATCACACACAAGACAAGAGCTATATAAGTCAGGGGTTTAGCCAATGACTCGTCATTGAACTTACACCTACAAGAAATTAGAGTGGACGAGTTTCGGAGGAACTAAGCTACTCCAACGCACAGCGAACTGCGGCTGACGCCTTGTTGAAGCAAGGGGAGGTGAGCAACGGGATTCTACACTTACCCACCACCGTGCAGTACGTCCGACGCGACAACGTCATGACATAGTTCTGAATACATTGCCTCAATCTCGTCTCCTTATTTCGTACACGTTATCTGCGAGGACCTGATATGCACCAACGCCGTGAACGGCGCGTTGGTTACCGGTTTCCCTGGAAGATGTGTTATAGCTATCCGAGTACTGCATATTGCATGTGCCTCGAATATTATGTGTCAAGGAGAGTCGCCGCGTTAGTTTCTGCAGAATGCTCCAACCAAGCTACCTGTGAAAAGTTTAGTACAAGTCACGCCCGACCTCGAAAAAACGAGGCCACGAAGCATGTGACACGATGACGCTGAAGGCGACTATGAAAGTCAGAAGAAAAACGACTGAGAACCATTCTAGGACATGTGACGTGGGGTTATGGTGTACTGCACGTCTATACTCACCTGCGCTCCTTTCAGGTCCCACTGTCGTTTGCGGATCCACATCACCTGTATCACCTGTATCACCTGTCGTCCCGTTGATCATCGACTTGGACACGAAGAGCGTCATAACGGTCGTTCAGGGCTTTCACGAAGAAATCCGACCAACGCGTTGGTGTGCGTCCTGGTGTTCTCTTGACATCCCGCGGAATTCAGTCGGTGACGGCTCTCGTCCAGCGGGTGTCTGCGAAACGCATTACGTGGCCGGCCCACCTAATTTTCGACAACTTGGCCCACGCGACAGCGTCTCTGATGTTCGAACGTCGGCGAAGCTCGGAACTCCGGAGGCCTTCTCTCACTTGCGTGAGTCGTGTCACTCCGAGCATCGTCCTCTCGATTCCACGCTGCTCGACGCTGATCGCGTGTTCATCCTGCTTTCGTTAACCCAGGTCTCTGAGGCGTATCTTAGGGCGGAAGGAACAGTGGAGTCGAATAGCACGGAGTCGGACGTTCTTCGTCTTCTTCGCGACTTCTTCGACGCTCTTGAAAGCTTCCCAAGCTGCTCGTTTCCTCCTGCTCAGCTCTGGCGCTAGGTCGTTGGCCATATTGACTTCGCGACCCAATAGACGTAGCTGGAGCATTCGGAGATGCTCGTTCCGCTGAGCGAGAATGGGGCATCAGAAACTTGTTCGCTCTCATGAACATCGTCTTCGTAAGATTCAGCTGCAGTCCAACGTTCCCACATGCACGATCGAAGACGTCCAGCATTATCTCCGCCTTCCTGATGCTCGGTGTTATGAGCACGATGTCGTCAGCGAAGCGAAGATGATGTAGTTGCCGGCCGTCGACCTTCACTCCCATGTCTTCCCATTCTCGTTCGCGCATGACGTTTTCGAGGGTGGCGCTGAAGAGCTTTAGGGATATGGTATCCCCCTGCCTAATCCCTCTCTTTGTACAGTGTATTCACGACCAAGATCTCTCCATCGATGACGACGTCGTTGTAGAATGGAGAGATCTTGGTCGTGAATACACTGTACAGCTCTCGAAGGACTCTGATGACCTGAGTAGGAACGCCCTGAGTGAGCAGGGCTTCGAGGACCGCTTCAGTCTCGACGGAGTCGAATGCCTTCTTCAGGACGATGAACGTAAGGCACAGCGGCAGCTTGTACACTCGCGACACTTCGATGAGCTTCGTAATGGTGTGTTTGTGGTCGATCGTGCTGAATCCTCTCTGAAATCCTGCTTGCTCGCATGGCTGTCCTTCGTCCAGCGTTCTGCTAATCGTATTCAGGATAACTCGAGTGAACAGCTTGTAGACTACGGACAGCAGGCAGATCGGGCGACAGTTGCCAATGTCGTGCACGTCTCCCTTCTTGTACAGCAAGACGGCCCTTCCACTGAGATGGAACCTTGCACTCCGACAGGTACCGCGTGAAGAGCCGCGCCAGGGTGTTGATGAGCGCTGGCGGGAGGTTCTTCAGGTGTTCAGGTCTGATCCTGTCGAGACCAGGTGGTGTACGTTTCTTCACCGCGTGTCGGATCTCGGAAGGGACAACAGAGGGGACGACGTATCGATCCTGCGGAAGATGGTGTGGGGGCAGGTGGACGTGGCTATCGAAGAGATCGGAGCAGAAGTCGTGGTTGACCTTCTCCATGGTCCTTCTGGAAGAGGGGAAGCTATGCAGAGCGGCGATAAAGGAGGACTTAAGGAGAGAAGGGAGGAAGTGTTGGCTGAAGCTGCAGATCCACATCATTTGCAGAAATTCTGGCAGGGATAATAGTGGGAAGTGTGGCTTTAGGTCTGCAACAGAGTTTTGCGGTGTGCCACTTGGTGCTATTGGCGTGCATTGCACGACGGCATATTGCTCCCGAGAACCGCGACCACATTAACCTTGACCACGAATGTCCAAGAATTGCTGCCGATGAGGGATATTGTCGACGCCTCGCTAATGTCGGCAAGGTGGTATGCTGCAAACTCTGTTGCAGGTCTTAAAACTTCCACACACTTTTGCAGCAACGCCACGGCCTTATCTTTAACCATAGTGCAGGGACTCAGAGCTTCCCGGCGGCGGCGAGCAGTGCCGTGTCACGCCAGCACACTTTTGATTTACCAATTTGCGGGGCTGGCCGAGTTTCTCTGCGCTCTAGGCGATCGTGGGGGGTCTAGAGTTGATACATGTGCGTCTTTTAATTTCCACGATCGATATCGATGAGACCCGCAGCTGAATCAAATTTTTAATATCAAACAGCGGCAGAAGATCCAACTGGAAGGAGCACGGTGCTTCACCGCTCCCCGCCTGCAAGGACCGAGCGTGCATGAAAGGCGCTGCAAGATTGGAAGGAGCGCCGCTACTGCAAGGCTTCGCCCGAGTTTTGCCAGCACCTGTTGTCGCGCTCCAAAATATGCCGGAGCCTTCAGATCCTACTATGTATAACCGGCTCTAACGTCACGTGTCCGTCACGGGGAGGGGACACTGAAGCCAAGAGATGCCTACTTCTGTGCGGCGTATGCCTGCCGGGCTTTCTTTGAGCTTAACCACGGGCGATTGCAAGCGATTTATATCATTGGCTGCTGATCGTCTAAGTTTGCGAGATATTCAAGGGGCAACGCGTCAGGGTATGAATGGGGATCAAGCGCAGAGCGTAGAGATTCAGGACTAGACGTCGTTCAGGTGAGTCTGGATTCAGAAGACGTGCTGAAGACGTCGTCTTACGTGCGTAGGGATTCAGAAGACCTGCGCTAGACGTCATCCAACGTGCGTAGGGATTCAGAAAACGTGCTGAAGATGTCGTCTAACGTGCGTAGGGTATCAGAAGACCTGCGCTAGACGTCGTAAGTCAAGATTCAAAAGACCTGTGCTAGACGTCGTCCAGCGGACATAGGGATTCAGAAGACGTGTTGAAGACGTCGTCCAACTTGCGTAGGGATTTCGAGTAAGGGAGACCAATAGGAGAGGACCAACCAAGGGGACCAGAGGGGAGCGTAAATAAGGGGGGACCAGCATATTCCCTCAACATCGTTCAGTGTGTGTCGGATTTCTGAAGACAGCTTACAGATGTCGTGACACGTGTGTTAGAGTGCAGGCAGAAGGAGTGTCATAGACATCGTGGCAACGTAGTGACACGTGGTTTCTTTGCCAGCACATGGGAAAGGAAGTATTCGGGGGGGGGGGGGGGAGGGGTATAAAGAGGTACCATGGGATTCGAAGAAGCATTACTGCCGTCGGACAGTGAGCGGTGTGGACCAATACCGATTAATTTTAATTATGATTTTGCTGATTAAGCACCGAATTGGGACTCTCATTATCTGTTTCTTAACACGTAGAGAACGATCGCTTCGGAGAATAAATTGCGTGCATGTGATGGAGGGTGGATGGGCTTCATACGCACAGTGAAAATTCTGCCCTACCATATCCCACTGCACTAATCTATATAGTAAAATCAGTTTTTTTTTTACCGTAAGAAGGCTTAAAGAAGAAAGGAGGAAGATTGGGGTTGTTCTATTCTCGGGGTTTGGCGGCGAAATCCACAACCAGATGGGATGGGGTTGTTCTATTCTCGGGGTTTGGGGGCGAAGCCCCCAACCAGACGTTTGGCGGCCGCTAGGCCGCTGAATGTCTGGCATAGTTTATACTACGCCACCGAAATACACCTCATTTGACGGAATTTGGGATTCCACAGTTGGCGAATCAAGTGACAAAAAAAACGGGCGTGGAGCGGGGCGATGAAACGCTACCGATCCATCTTCAGAATGCAGCGTGGCAATCGCGCTGGACGCGGTGGGCGTAGTAAAACCCCTCATGCTTTACTAACCAGTAGATGACAAATCTCTTTTGAGGGCGATTCACCTTAGAGTTTATCAAGCCAATGGCCCTTCGAATCGTAATTAGTATGTCAAGTTAATGGGAGCGTACTAATCTAGATGAACCAGCTCTAAAGTGAATATTTAGATTGGAACGACTCATCAGCTTAGCGTTTTCCCGCCTTAGCTTCTACAATAACGCTGAACCTTGTGGAAATCTTGCATCATTAACGTCGAATTTTTAGGTTCCTGGCAGAAGAGACAGATCTGTGTGTGATAAGGTCAATACAGTCTCGTTCAACGGCTTCTGAGGAGTCGTCTTCTTAGCCTCACTTTTGTTTCTCATTACAAAAAGACTCGTAATACTTGAAATAAACGGTTAATTGTCTGAAGTGATGGTGTTAACTGCAACTGTTAACCAGGATTGGTATCGACCTTTATGCGATGCCAAAATTTATGGAAAGTCGGACGTGGGCGGCTAATTGCCTGTCCTATGTTTTGCTTTTAGAAGAGCCTACACCATTTCAAACGCGAACAGAACATTTCACAAATCGAAGTGGATGCGTCTCAAACAAACTACAATCACAGAAGAAAATTACAAGGCCAAGGTCAATTTTTATGGGATGTTAGGGCGTACTCAAAACAACCATCAATATTGTCTTTATTGCCTGGTCTTCACAAATCAAAGCAATTCCGTTCTTCAAGAATTACAACTTATGCGATCACTGCCCAACTTCATAAATAAACTAGATCACACAGACGTCGTCGCTAATAGTCCTGTTGTTCCAACGATAGAGAAGGATAGCGATTCGCGTTGAACCTTGCACGGCTGAAATTATCGAAATAAGCGTAAGATAGAGAAGATGTGCTCTAGCATCTACCAAAAACCAACTAGATTCCATATCCTGAATTTCTATGCAAGTACTCACTCGTAAAGGGCGTACATTTGATTTCTTTTCCCGATCACGCGAAATGGGGTGTTGAACACGCTGGAGATGCCGCCTGTCTGAAATAGTGTATGCAATTCTCCTTCAATAAATTAGCCTGATGTAGCACAATGACAACAGACATTAAAGGGAATCAAAAGGATTAAGCTGAGCTCTACGCAAAATTCTCGGGCAATGCAGGTCGATGCTCGAGTTGGGCCGCACAATGTAATACAGCAACCCGACACCCCAGTTTTCACATTTTGCACAACTGTTAAACTTCTTACTATCGTACAATAATAGGTACAGGTTTTCCTGTATATCTGCCTAGCGTGGTTTACGATAGCGTTTACAAACAATGTTTTACTCAAGTGAACGGAGCACGGGCCAACTTATCAACTCGGCTATGAGACCTGGTGTACAACAGTCCCTTTCCCACTGACACAAAATTACTCAGTGCGAGATAGGTAAACCTCTACATTTACCTCATTGGGCTTGAAAGGTGGGTCTTTCGATCTATTAGGTTGTCGGATTGTAATGTCGTTTTTGCTCGAACAACAATAAAAGAATGACCATACCATAACAAAAGAGCTAATTTCCTTTGTTATCAACGAAATATCGCCAACGTCTCGCAAAGAATGGACGCCTTTCTTGAAGAACTCCGGTGGCTGCGACTCGAAGAAGTAGGGCACCCAAATTTCGAATTCGTCACGGTTCTTGAATTTTTACTCCGCCAAGGCGTGCTGCCTCCACCGGAAAAGGTGCCAGTCTGATGATGCGAGGGGTGGACTATAAGGCAGAAGTTCACAGCCCAACTCCTCAATTTTTTGCAACGTGATATTTGCGGCGTGCGTTCAAGCGTTGTCATGAATTTCACAGTTGCTGTGTTTACTCCTTGTTGACGCAGTGCTCGGACCACGCGGCTCAGTTTTTCTTTGCGAAGGTCTGCCGTAACTGTTTCGCCTGTATGCAGCACCTCAAAATGCACCAGACCTCCACTGTTCCACTAAGCACAGAGCATGATTTTTCCGTGAATGCCAGTCTTCGTTTTTGTCTTCGGAACCTCACCGGGGCTCAACCATTGCCATTTTCGTGTGGAACTGTCGTAACGGATCCAGTTCTCATCCCACGTCACGATGGTGTCATAGAAACGGCTGTTCTTGGTTTTTCGGATAAGATTTCCAGCGATGGCGACTCGCACTGTCTTGTTTGTGTCACTGAACTGATGTGGCACCCATTTCCCACGCCGATTCGATTTTCCAACTGCATCCGAACAATCGGCAATGGTAGAATGGTGGCAACCGAACCTCTGTGCGAGCTCACGCGGCAGTATGGGTTGGACCCGACTCCACAACTTCCATCATTACGTCAACTGCCATTGATGTTCTCCTCCTTCAAGGCTCACATCGCCGTCCCGGAAACGTTGAAACCATTGCCGGCATTGACGTAATGATGGCAGTTCGCTACCAAATACTTTGGACAAGATGCGTTGGGATTCTGCTGTAGTTCTTCCTTACTTGAAGTCGTGCAGCAGGCAAATCCCACTCGGTACTTTTGCTTGATCATCGTTAATCTAAAAAATTCTTTTAAGGGTCAACGAATCGGAATAAAACTTTGACATACACCAATAGATGGGTCTGCGGCAACGCTTGTAATAATGGTTTTGTTACGTTGGTTACCTGCAGAGCACAACTCGAATATCACATCACAGCAGGTTATATAGACAATATGCAGAGGCGGAGCTACAAATATCTCTGATAGTTAGCCAATGGGGCCAACTACCTCTGGTCCTGAAGGGGGGCACCGCGCCTAGAGTGGACTACTTGAGCGCTATCTCAATTGCCTACTTGCGGTACCCCTAAATTATGCCTGTGTATGTTACTCAATGGTACTTATCTTAGAGTGTTCACCTAAACATGCTAAACCTTATCATTCATTCCTATTTGCTCTATATTATACTAATATACATTCATAGATGTAGACCCTAGTTGGGTATTCACAACAGAAGCTTTGGCGAAAGATGCTTTCGGGAACGCTTGTTAAACACGTAGAGGTATATGGTCCAAGAAATAGCAATTGCAGAGAAATGACAAATCGAAAGCAGGCGACATTATAATCCGACAACCTAATATATTGCTCATTATTGTCGATTTTTACTGCAGTTAACCGACTGGGAAAAGTAGGGCGCGATTGTGAAAAAGCTTGCACGATTTTACAACAAGTAAAAATGCACCCAATCAATCAATAAAGTGTCGAAATATTATCAACTATTCACACAACGTGTCAATCATTCATCTGTCTTTTCATCCACAAAATTTGCGATAAATTTCCGTCAACTTACAATTAGCATAAGACTTGTTAACTAAATAGACTATAACTATGTTGGCTGACCACAAACTGGTTTAATATGTCCCTACTTTCGGACAGTCTAACAACATCTATCTTTCATACCAACGCTTAAGCAAAAAGTTAAAAATCATTTATAGGGATGCCTTCAGCTTAACCGGTTTCATGCTGATGTCCGCGGCTGACTCGATATCACGGGTGAGTGCTGATAGGTGTACTGGCTAGGAGGATATCGTGGGTGTTCCGTTCGATAAAACAGCGTGGGTGGTGTAAGGCGTAGCATGGCTGCCCGGAAAGTAGAAGGTGCGGGTTCAAGTCCCGCCTGGCGCAAGAGTTCTGATCGTAATTAGACATCCATCTAACAATATTCACTCTTCCTTTTCTTAAAAATAGTCCTATAACCAGAGAGCATTTCTTGACTGACTTCTTATTCATGAAGAGCATCTCATCTACAGTTCAGAGACGAAGAAGACATGAAAAGCCTTACCAGGGCAAGATTTCGGCAATGAACCTCGGCCAGGAAGGCTGCACAGATGAAGACAGCAACAATGACGATGCTTGTTCGCGACATACCTGAAAGTAAAGATTGAGAATCAGTTTAGTAGAACGTCTAACTACTCAGCCTCACAATCACGGACTATGACAGACGCATTTACAACATGACTATGATGCTGTAAATCTTCAGGTGATATGCGGGGTCGACGTGATTTTTCTGTCAGCCAGAACCTCTTGTCCACTTGTAGGTAAAACTGATGCCAATGCACCGGGGCAGTTCAGCAGCCAATCAATCCGGTCCATCAGGTGAAGCTTCCAACAGTAGAGAGTAGGTCAAACAAGAGAATATTGGAACAAAAGTCAGTCAATCATCTTGAGGTGTAAGCCACGCATTTCACTTCTCCGAGATCCGGGAGGAGACTTGAGTGCGCATTCGGCCTATAGAATGAGAATGCTAGGCAATGCCCTATCCTACTATATATAAAGCAGCAAGCGTGTGTCACTGTGTGTGTGTGTGTGTGTCACACTGTCCGTCCGTCCGACTTTGAGTTGGGGCGCGGCAGCCGAACACGTCGACAACCGTGCCTGGCGATGCCACAGAAGTGCCGAACACGTCGGCAACCGTGCATGGCGAGCCGGAGAGGTACCGAACACGTCGGCAACCGTGCATGGCGAGCTGTAGACGTGCCGAGCACGTCGGCAACCGTGCATGGCGAGCCGGAGAGGTACCGAACACGTCGGCAACCGTGCATGGCGAGCTGTAGACGTGCCGAGCACGTCGGCAACCGTGCATGGCGAGCCGTAGACGTGCCAAACACGTCGGCAACCATGCATGCGAGCCGGCACGTGCCGAGCACGTCGGCAACCGTGCATGGCGAGCCGGAGAGGTACCGAACACGTCGGCAACCGTGCATGGCGAGCTGTAGACGTGCCGAGCACGTCGGCAACCGTGCATGGCGAGCCGTAGACGTGCCGCCGACGTGTTCGGCACGTCTGCGGCTCGCCATGCACGGTTGTCGACGTGTTCGGCACGTCTGCGGCTCGCCATGCGCGGTCGCCGACGTGTTCAGCACGTCTACGGCTCGCCATGCACGGTCGCCGACGTGTTTGGCACGTCTGCGGCTCGCCATGCGCGGTCGCCGACGTGTTCGGCACGTCTGCGGCTCGCCATGCGCAGTCGCCGACGTGTTCGGCACGTCTGCGGCTCGCCATGCGCGGTCGCCGACGTGTTCGGCACGTCTGCGGCTCGCCATGCGCGGTCGCCGACGTGTTCGGCACGTCTGCGGCTCGCCATGCGCGGTCGCCGACGTGTTCAGCACGTCTACGGCTCGCCATGCACGGTCGCCGACGTGTTCGGCACGTCTGCGGCTCGCCATGCGCGGTCGCCGACGTGTTCGGCACGTCTGCGGCTCGCCATGCGCAGTCGCCGACGTGTTCGGCACGTCTGCGGCTCGCCATGCGCGGTCGCCGACGTGTTCGGCACGTCTGCGGCTCGCCATGCGCGGTCGCCGACGTGTTCGGCACGTCTGCGGCTCGCCATGCGCGGTCGCCGACGTGTTCGGCACGTCTGCGGCTCGCCATGCGCGGTCGCCGACGTGTTCGGCACGTCTGCGGCTCGCCATGCGCGGTCGCCGACGTGTTCGGCACTTCTGCGGCATCGCCAGGCATAATTGCCGACGCTTGACGAAGCCCCGCCTCAAAGGGGGTGGAGCACAATCTCGGCCAGCAGCATATAAGCGGCCGATGTCTGTACATTGACGCCATTTGAAGTGAGGTGTTAGCCTTGAGCGTTCGTTGTACGTCCAACGTCCGAACGAGTTTGAATTGTTGTTCCTGCAGTGTTTGGCGGCTCTGCAGCTTCTTGAAGATCACGAATCCATAGCAACATCAAATCGTTTGCTAGGGATGGATGAGCAGGAGCTTCGGCTATGCTCTACTCCTGAGCACGAAAGTCGTGCCGGAGCAAACCAATACGATCATTACGAACATGGCTCTGCACCCCATCGTGCAAGCAGTGCTGAAAGCCGTGCTGCCGATGCTGCACGAAAGAGACGGCTTCGAGAGCAGATGAGCGGCGAAGAGATTGAGGCACACCGTACTGCCAAGGCTGAACGAAAGAGACGGTCACGAGAACAGATGAGCGGCGAAGAGATTGAGGCACGCCGTGTTGCCGATGCTGCACGAAAGAGACGGTTTCGAGAGCAGATGAGCGGCGAAGAGATTGAGGCACGCCGTGTTGCTCATGCTGAAAGACAGCGACGTTCTCGAGAACAAATGGACGAAGCAGAGATTGAAACACTTCGTGCTGTTAATGCTGAGCGGCAGCGACGTTGGTGATCAATACATATCTCTAGAACCAGTCGGCTTCTCAACGGCTTCGAAGGTCTAAACGTTAAGAAAAGAAGATGGCCGGAGTGTTCTATTCTCGGGGTTTGGGGGCGAAGCCCCCAACCAGTCGTTTGGCGGCCGATAGGCCGCTGAACGACTGGTTGGCAATATAGTGCTGAATTCTACATATACTCAACATTGTGATATACAACTGCAACCAATGGTAAATAAAAACAAGCAAATAAATAAATGAGCAAATCTATGCTCTTATTACCAACTCTCTCTGGAATCGGTAAAATACCAAAGATTATTTATTTATTTAATTTTTTTGTAAAAACAAGTATCTCTTCAATGTTAAACTAAGCACATTTTAAGATAAAACTAACCGCTTTTAAGTCAAACAAACGCCTTTCAAACTTAACCTAGCTTGCTAAATCAAACTCTCCAAGAAGCTCAAAATAAAATGTTGACATAAAAATTCACTAATTTATTAGTTTTTTTTTAAGTTTTTTTTTTGGAAAAATATACAACGCAGATTATTGAATCTTAATTAAACAATAAAAACACCTAAAATTATTTCTTTTAACATTATTTATTTAACTATTAAAAATTTTACTATTTTGAAAACATGTATCGTTCTCCTACCAAACTGAGCACATTTTAAAACTGAAGTGAACGTTCTCCGAGTAAGAAATATGCGTTCCAAACATGGCTCGCCATATTAAACTCTCCATGAAGCTCAAAATAAAATTTTGATATGAAAAATTTCAGAAAGCTTCTTTAATAATTTATACTTTATTGTTTATTTTTCTACTATGTTTTTTATTTTTATTTATACTATAGTTCTTTTTTCTAAAAACTGTACTGCGTACATCGTCTGAATCTTCATTAAATTTTAATTTTTTTTTGACACAGGATTGGTCTAGGCATATCTTCAAGCGCAAAAAGAGAAGTGTAGTAGATAGAGTAGCCCATACATTTTCAAGAGTGCGTCGATCTTCTTTTGGACCTTAAGGCAACTTTTAAAAAAACTAAAAAAGCGAAAATTCAATTTAAAAAGTTAAACAGAGTTTTCATGTCTTGGAGCAGCCACGCTACGGATTTTCAAGGAAAGTTTACAATGGAATTTCTGAACAAAAACTCATCTTTAACTCTTAATCTGGATGATATTTGGTTTGACTTGTAAGTTTCGAGTTGAATTTTCAAAGGTGTTGAGATTTAGGTGAAAATTTTGTTCGGATGAATGACCTGTAAATGCTCGCTAACATTACCATTTGATACTGTGTTTTTAGCTCTTACCGCATTGTGTTGGTGTTTATAAATACAATTTTAAGGACAAAAAAATGCATTAATCAACATCTATTTGTGATACGCCACGCATTCTACCATTTCGGAATTTCTCGGAGAAATTTTGTATGCTTACGAACAAACAACAATAGTGACTTGTGACGCCCCCCACCAGTAAAGCGTCAGTGAACTATCCTTCCCAGACAAGTCTGGCAACATTTCCTCGAGCCCGGTGGATTGGGAGAGTTGGACTGGACGGAAAGCCCGAACCATTAACCCTGACTCGTAGTGTACCGAGAGCGCTCGTCTCCGGCTGTGCTATCCGTTGCTCCAAGGTTTCATAAAACTATTTGAATTATTTTAAAACAAAAACAAAGAGCAAATCGTAAGCTAGGCATATACACGAACAATGAATAACAGACTCCGTAGTCACTAAGTAGGACAGCAAAGAAGAGTCGATGATGTAGCCGTAGCGTTGAAGGACACTGGCATGCAAAGCAGTGAAGAGTCAAATTCCAATCCCTCTTGAGGCTTTCTGGCTCGCTCACGGATCAGCATCATAGGACGCCGAGTTGCGTAAAGTTGTGGGTGACTAAGCCGCCAGCCTGAGTGAACCTCCACGTGCTGGCATATTTCCTCCCTCTACTTCCTGCAGTTAGACTGGTGTACATAACAAATCAGAGTTGCTGCTGTGAACAATAATGTATTGGTCTGTGGTCTCGACGTCCCGTTCATTAGCCTTTTCAATCAACTTGGAAAAAATTCAAGAAAATCTCAAAGTTATTGTGGAAAGGACAGTATGAACTTCGAATTTTATGGAAAATATTGGATTAACATGACTCGACACAACGTGGCGTAGGATAAAAAAAATCTTGCAGATCTGAACGGGCAACGAAGCTTCATGGAGCATTACATCATTCTATAGGTTTTTTTCAATTAAAAAATCTATTTTTTTAATATTTTCATGACATTCGTACATTTTTCAAAATAAAATTGGACGCTCTTCTAAGCTAAGACACTTTAAATCAAAGCGAACTCTTCCAAATTGATATGAGCTTCTTCCACTTTGAACTAGAGACTCTCCAAATTGGATAGAACCATTGGTGCATGCCGCGAAGATGAGCAGGTTTGGGAGGTGGGACCGAGCCAGCGAATCAGATCGCATTAAACTGGAGTGCCATTCAGAGAGAGAGAGAGCCCCTACAGCCGGCGCCCTGATTGGCTGGCGTCTGCTCGGCCGGTGCTCTGCTCGGTTGTGATTGAGTGGCGCGCCACCATCTCCCAATGCTGCCCTTCTTCGCGACATGAACTGAATTATTTTCTGTTCAAGGAAAGTCTTAGTAGAACTTTATTTAAAGTTTTAGTCCTTTCCTTCGATAAGAGAACACATTTTCTGATATATTATATAATGTTAAGGAAAAATAGTGGCCTAGGGCTTAATTTAAAGAGAGATTTTACGATGCCCTCTTCCAAGCCGTCGCGACTTTTTTATTCGACTTTTAGCAAAATTTATGTTGGTGTGGAGTATGACACCTGTTAAGGATAAAACAAAAAATAGTAAAGTAAATAAAAAAGGTAATAACACACATATCCTCACTTTTTTGGTTTATGTAAGTGGCATTCATCCCATCAATAAAATAAGTAATAAAAATAAAGTAAACTTTCTATAAAAGTTGCGACAATCCTTTTGAGTACGTGGCGCAATATGATTATTTAATGCACTATATGCTGCTTTTTTTGCTGTGCTTTAAGGCAAATTTTGCTTTATTATTTTTCTTTAAAAAATGAAATTAAAAAATCGTTACATTTATTTTAGCAAGAAAACAAAACAAAAAAATTCTAAGAAAGTTATACTAAATTTTCTTTAAACAAAAATTATTCTAATCATCTTAGATTTTTCAAAAGGTTTTTTTGTTTTAAAAGTCTTGGATGGGATGGAATCTAGCATGGAAGAGTATCCAGTTCGAAATGAAATTGGTACAGCATAGCTGCAAGGGTACACGCCGTGAACATGGGCAGCATTCGGAGATGTGAGCGCGCTAGCCAATCATATCGCACTAAGTTGACATGCCGTTCAGAGAGGATACGTAGAATCAGCATTCTGATTGGCTGATATGTCTTCGATCAATGCCCTGCTTGGTTGTGATTGGCTGGCGCACCACCACCTCCCAATGCTGCTCATCTTCTCGACACGAACCGGTGCAGGTCCCAAGTAAATTGTATCAGACTCAATCAACTCAACGGCAAAAATTTTGCAACTCCTTGAGCTTACTCATGAATATCTGCGTTAAAACATGAAACAGAAGAAACGGATATCAATGTCGGCAGAGAGAATGCGAACTGCGAAAAAATCGCGTGTAGTCTTTGCTGGCTGATGCCTCGGCTATGCTGGCGACCACAATCATTCTCGCTTAAATTAGTTTGAAATGCCGAGATTAACGCGTTCATTAGCGATGAGAAGAATCGGAACCAAACAATAAACCTTCGTCGTCGCTCTCTTGACCTTCAGAATACCCAGCCCTTGGTGGGTAATGATAAGGGACTGGATGAAATAAGAAAGAATAAAGGATAAATTTCGGCGCTACTCAATCCCCTTGCAGATGCGTCACGCATCCTTCTTTTGCGGAATCGCGCATAATCAATTTGATCGCGTTTTTGGCTTGTGACATAAAGTGGCCAGCCGATTCATAAGTCTTTGTATCGCCCTCCCTCACCAGACAAGTCTGGCACCACTTAACCGACTTCGAAAAGATGTAAGGTTTGATTGGCTTGGGCGGCAAATCCGAGCCAAGAACGGTGAATAGGAGTGCACGCAACTGCCGGAACCTTCTTCGACTACGCTACTGCTCTCCCATACAACCAATACTTTCCCTAATCCTCCTTATTATTATTATTAGTATCCCATCAAACTGAACACTTTTGCAATCAAATTGGACACTTTTGATATCCTGCGGAACACCGGATAAATCAAAACGGGTGTCCTCCGAATCAAAGTGGGAAACCTTTAAGACGGTCAAAATAAATTTTCGATTTAAGGAACCTACTTCTGTTCTTCTTAAAATTTATAAGTCACTTGTCTGAAAAAAATACTATGTTTGAGTATCATAAAGAATTCATTTTTGGAAAGGATAATGGTTCTAGCCTCGCTTTAAAGAGCAACAATGCAGCAGTTTTTGTGTTCATTACAAGTGATCAAGCCATGCATAAGCCTGACACTTAACTATGTTAATCCAATTGATAGTGAGAATGTCGTACACTTGAACCTGCGCAATGGGATTACCCATATTTTCCGGCGTTGTCGCTTCTCCTTTTTCCATATTACCGCTTGCTATTGCGGTAATTCATTTCGTTATCTATCAAATAAAACTGTAACGTGCTAATGAAGTGCATACTGCGACCTCTTCATGTAAAATGCTCCTCAAATGCTGCTACAATACCGCTCCCTTTTTGTTTGGTTTTTGGGCGGAATAGACGAAAAAACGTCGTTTCCGCTGCTTTTCGATAACTCCCTTCAAAGTGTTTTGATCTGAAAATAATTGCACCCATTCAATCCCACTCCGGATGATCTATCCAATGATGTAGCTAGCATTCAGTGGTTCTTTAAAAAAGTTGATTCGGTAACCTGTATAGTCTCTACGGCTGCGGCCTCCCTTTATCACTCGAGATAATTCCATTTCTACAGGGAATATCTCCCTAGCTGGTCAGAATAATCAGTTTTCTAAGTGACTTTCTTATCTTCTTTCTGTGGTACGCTCTGCATGGTTCACTTTTTTATGAATGGTAAAAAATTATGATCATTCTGATCTACTTCTTGGTAATATGTTCTTCTTTTGTACAGCCAGTTTTTTTGTTCGTCCGAACTCACGGACTCCCATTTGGTCTCGGCTTCGTCCATGAAAATTTAAAGTTCAGCGTTCACTTGTACTAAAGATAATCTACAAGATAGCCTAGAGAAAACGAGCAAAGAATAGCGGTTCGAAAACGATGGGCTGCTAAAGCCACTTACAGGGTCAATTGTTTGTGAGAGAAGTGATTTTTGTCAATTTAACTTGATGTTAGAAAGCTCGCCTTCAGGAGGGCGGATCGCAGAACGAGAGGTTGACGAGAGTTGTCGCCATCGACCTGTGGTCTCCTTGGCTTGATGGTGGGGTTCTGGTAAATATAAACGAGCGGCATACTCTGTGGGAAGCGCGAAATGACTCGATAGGCTAAAAAATTTGTAATAAAACATGCTTTTTAAAACAAAAATATTTATTCCTCAACACCTTTCAGGCATGATATTTGCTGTTTACGCTATTATGCGCTTATAAAGTTTCGAAGAAAGTCATGGATAATTTGCCGTGGCAGAAAAATTAGTTTGGGTCCTCTCAGTAAATGATTAGCTTAATTTTGAAGGCGCCACTCTTTTAATGACTTCAGATTTTGAAAATTTTAAAGATTCCTTCAACACACCTCACTATGAGGTGTATAATTTGCTCCAAAGGTATCCTGATTGCTGTAGAAGCGGTATTCAGTCTTCTGTTTTTCATTCAAATTTCAGTCTTCGCTTATGTTCAAAGCCAACCCAACTAGTTTCGTGAACCAAAAGGATGTATGTTAAGAGCCACATATTACGCAGTCACTTCTAGCGCTGATCCTGTAGAAATTAATCAATTTATATTTATTGATTATTTACTGATTTTTTAATTTCATCCTGTTCCCTTTCCACAGTTTGATAGCGAGGAGCATGCTTTGAAAGGAAAACAATCAGCAAGCAAGAGCAGTGATATCGAAAATGAGAGACATAGAGGAGGTGGATTAGTGAACATGAGTGTCTGCGCGATTGTTGCCGCCCAGCCAGAGATAAGCATTGCAAGCAAGAATGACGGGGACGGGCACGTCTTGCTGCCTCATGAATAACTTCGGAACATCACCATCCAATACGCAACACAGGAGAGATTCCTGCTGAAGACTGTCATGTCAGTGTAGGAGATGGCAAGAGTCTTCTTACTGCGAAAAAGAGAAAACCATAGGTGAATCAGCTTGCGCACTCACACTTCATATTTGCAAGAATGGAAATTTAACCGCTACTAATGGAGGCGTGGAGAAAGTGCAGCGTCTGAGGATGCGAACTCCTGTGGTAAAGCTAATTATCCTAATGGAATGCTCAATAATTAATGTCGTCTTTCATATTTTTCAAAGGGAATTTATTTGTATTAATAACAAACGTTAAAGAATGATATATTGACCACTCTGTTGGACGACCTTTTGCCATCTTTCGAAAACTGAGAAATTCTACGTTCGAAGAAGCCATACCATCACATAATTTAATACTGTTGGTAAAGTGGATTTCCTCTAATCCTTGAGGACCCAAAGATCTGGTTTGTTTACGGAGCAGAGTTGTTGTAAGTGCAAGTAAACGATAAAGTAGTAAATAACGCAGTTCACGCCATTTGTGAGAAAAACGACACTAATTATTGAACAACCCAATAGAAACGACTGAACGAGGGTAAAGGACGGAATACTTTAATTCCTGTATTCATGCAGGTGAACAGGCCGAAAGTTGTAAAATTTCAGCAAAAATCGGCTGTTTAGCAGCGTAGTGCTTCCTCTAATCACTGCAAATTTACTGTTCAAAACCCTGCCCTGTGAGAGGATATCAATGTCCTCTAATGAAGCCTATGTTTCTTTTTCTTTCCCTATATTGTGAGTGGAGCTGCGAGACCAAATACTGGCCGTGATGACGATGGCTAAACAATATCTGAAGCAAGAGCCAGCGGATATTCAATTTGGTGTTGTGAAATTTGATTAAATCCAACCTGCTGACATCCAATTAAGCTATTTATTTTAGGAAGCATCGCATTGAAGACGACAACGTCGTTCAACGAAGGCGTCTAATGAGGTTAGCGATTCCAAGAACGCCAATAGTTCAACGGGAGAAGTGTGCAATACTGTCGTTCCCTCGTTTCCAGTTTCTCTTTTCCAAAAATTAGTGCATAAAATTATGGAGTTATTGGTTAGCATAGGTACAGTACCGTCGGTAAACATCCGCCAAAACGTGGTGGCGGCGGATTAATCCGCCGTTTCCACCGCTTTGCTATAACACCCTTCAAAGTTGATTATGTCTAATGAAATACACATTATTGGAATCAAACCGCATGATCTACCAAATGACGTAAAAATCTTGACAAGATTTTCATTTCATTTATTTACGCTACTTCATGTGGACGTCATAACTGCACAGAATAAGGTGACTCAGAAAAGCGGAAATAAAACGAACATGCAGTTAACATCATAGTAAAAGTTACAATTAATGTCTACCATTTGAGCAGTTGCTTTATGGCCATGCACCGAAACATGAGAAACAAGACGAGTGAGGAGGAATATCATTTTTCAATGCTGCAAACTTAGATCCTGCCCTGCATGTAAAGGACCAAAATCTTTGATAGGTCTTAGGAACGTCATATGATATTTTTTCCACGTTCCCTCTGGTTCGGGACTCAGACAGAGTATAAAACTTACCTTTAGATTTTAGAATTTTTAAGTTCGAGATGATCCAGATTAGTCGAGCCCGTGATTGTTTTGATCTGAGCCACATTCCCTCCTGAGTCTAGCCTATTTATGCCCCACCGGCAGGGATAGACCTTCCCAGTATAATTTTAAAATTTTAAACGCCACGAAAATTGATCATATCTTGGCTATTTTTCCGAAAATCAAAAATCCCGCTTGGCCACCAAAAAATAGAGCAAGTATGCTTTCTTACCATATAAGAATCTATTTCCAAGAAAGGGATCTTCATGCGAGGCGGGGGGGGGGGGTTCGATTTTCGGTACATATTTTTGCGAAATGGACCCGAAATCGAACCCCTAACGCCGAGCATGAAGACCGTATTTTAAAAATGTGTTTTTTTGAATAACTTTAGGTTTTATGTAACCACAGCGATCATTTTGATATCAAATTTGCCTAGATTTATTTGACTGACCCCACTGACTCCACTTACGTCATTATATGCATTCTCAACTGCCGATTTTTGACTTTGCAAGGCCACCGGATGGCGCGTGGCCGCTAAAATAATTACACTTCTGAAAAAAGTCTTTGTTATGCATTTGAGAACACTTAATGGCTAGAAACAGTTATTAACACGTTGAGGACTTGAGCGATTTTCGCGCGTCTGTCTTATGAGACCAAGCTTCTCACGACACGACATCCCGTAACCCAAACGTCACCCTAAGGGTTATTTGAGATGCTGAACACGAATCCAGTGTTCGCTTTAACAATTTCTGCAAATATGAGCTTCGCTAGTTGCCAGGAGCAGTTCTATAAGGTCTGTGCAGAAGTCACTTTCGAATGTCATTGTTCGATTTGAAGAAAACTGCTTTTTTGAGGGATTGCAGCTGACAGGCGTGACGAGCTAAGTCCATCATTTTTGCTGGACAATATCTCTGCATATTATCTGACCACATATCCAGCTTCCATATAATCTGAAGCGTGAAGACATGGATCTGCGCGCGTGAAGTGGCCTCTGTAGGATGTGTCTTCTTGGAAGGTTGATACACTGCCATGCCGATTACTATTTTTCTTTTGATCAAAGTATATCTAAAACCTATCCTTGTAATCCGCACCTCACAGTCGAGAACTCGAGCTAAAAACAGCCCTCAAACAGTGGTACGGTCGTAGGTAATTAACGAAAATTTTAAAAAATCGGCCGTTGAGAATGCATGGAATGCTGATCTTGATGGCAAGCTATGCGAGTTTGATATTAAACGGATCGCCGGATGGTAAGACAAAACCTCAAATTTTTTACATGAAACACATTTTTGACAGCGATTAAAAAAAATTAAATTTCACTGGGCAGGTCCTTCCCGGCCAGGGCATAATTGGGCGACACTCAGGAGGGATTACGAGTTCGACTAGTCTAGGTTATCCCGAACTCAAAAATTCTAAAATCTTGTCAAGATTTTGACTATATTGAGTGGATCATGTTATTCGGATTTCAACAATGTGCATTGCATTGTATATAATCGACTCTGAAGGGAGTTAAGGAAAAGCGGCGGAAACGGATGATTAATCTGCCGCCACCGCGTTTTGGCGGAGGTTTTCCGACGGTACTGTACACTTTCCACCCTAGAAAAAGAAACAACTAAGTCGTGATTTAGAACGAAGTTAGGCTTCGACGTAGTGGTTATAATAATGAGTTCATAAGCTCGTAATAATTAAGTGCCTTTATAAGAATAAACGGATGCGTGAAACGTGGTCGAAGGAGGTGCCGGCTATCGCGTGTCCCGTTCCCAGGTTCTCGGCTCGGATTTTCAGCTCAGGCCAACCAAGCCTTTCATCCCTCCGGGTTGCTAAATTCGCACTGGACTTATCTCGGAAAGGTAAAACGCCAACGTATCCATCGGCTGGAGATCACAATATAATGTATAGACCAAATTCGCATTCAATTTGCCTGCAGAACAGCCCGCGGAAGTAGAATGCATGGCGCATTCCAAAAGAGATTGATCAACGCCGTCCTTTTACCATTATCCTTACCCATATCGTTGGAAAAAAATCAAACTAAATCTTAGTTTTTATTGTGAAAGGCTTTCTTCACAGCCGAGTTACTTATATTTGAATAAAATCATCAGAAACATCCCAGATCATTCCTTGGAACCTAACGCATAATTAACAACTTCTCCTACTCATTGTACATCAAAACACGTCAAGTCTTACAATAATCGTGCAATTCTTCAACTTTGCCCAGAGCACAAAAGACAGACGAGAAGCAATCCAATATAATTCGCTTCCTACGTAGATTACCATGAGAAATAACGCTTTCTTCGCACTTCAAGAAAGGATGGAGCACGGGACTTCTGAATAAAGCAATGGAGACATTGCTGCCGCCCACCTGCATGAGCACATCAACAATCAACACGACGAGAGGGCCGTCGTACCTTAATCTTCTGACAAAAGCTGACCTTTGACGAAATTGCAAATTACTGTGAATTGTCCTTTTCATAATTACGTGCAGTTTTTCAGCGATTCCTCTTATCTTTCATAAGCAGGGTTAAGTAATCTCTTCATGGAATAGCCGGCACCAAAATTATACCCTCCTGGAACATACGTACTCTAGCTGGATTAAATCAACAGGAATTAGTGAGAAATTGTTAGCTCTGCTGAAGCTGCATGACAATTAATTGTCTCTCGATTTCTGTAAATCCTTAGAAAATTTCATGTTCCCGCTGGACTAATTATTGCACAAAGAATAGTTCATTCTGTAGCAAAGCACTGTATCGTCACGACATGGAATGGATGTTTGTAAAAACAGATTGGAGAATCAAAAAAAAACCTTTCACATTGAATCTAAAAACTTATGAAAGGTTGATATTGTACTTCAGGGCAACATATAAAACATTTGTACATGCATGCTATGTGCAATTAATCAGCTTTTCACCTTCAGCGAAACTCTTACCATTGCAGTTCATTACCTATGGCATCCACATGGTTGATTATCTACACAATGGCTTCAATTATTAGGTTGTAACGAAATAAATGGCACTGAACCACTGTAAATTTAAACAGTTAATATCTCGGCTTGTAGGCAAGTTTATTAATCGAAATAAAAACCTTCTGATTCTAGACATCTTTGCCAACGTGAAACAAGCTTTTTTATCCCAGCAGCGTAAAAATCAGAAGTTCTGGAATTGACGAAATCTTCGAAGGCACTTTCGGCATCCTGTTGGTATTTGAATATTTTCCCTACCAAGAAGTCGGCAAGATGCTTGAAGAAATGGTAGTCTGTTGGGGGAGAGGTCGGGAGAGAACGGAGGATGTGGTAGAGTTTCAATGCTCAGCTCATTCAATTTCTGCAACGTCATTCGTGCTACATGGGGGTGAGCATTGTCGTGCAGAAGGAGAACTCGCCTTCGGTTTCCCAAGGCCGGACGGATATCCTTCAACTTTTTCATCATTTCTTCAATTTCAATGCAGTACTTCTCTGCCGTGATGGATTCACCGGGAGGGAGGAAGCTGTGGTGAATAATTCCCAGCGAACACCACCATACTGTCACCATCACTTTCTTTTGGTGCAATTCTGGCTTCGGAAAAAACCTTGGGGCTCCCATCGCTGTCCACCCACTGTGCCGATCGTCGCCTGTTGTCGTACATTATCCATTTCTCGTCACAGGTTACGATGCGATCAAGGAATGGGTCCGTTTCGTTCCGTAGAAGCAGTGCGGACGAGATCTCATATCGTCGGTTTCTTTGCTCCTCAGACAGCTCGTGAGGCACCCATCTTTTAGCTTTTTGGTCTTTCCAATTTCCTTCAGATGCCGGGCAGCTGTGTTGTGACTGACGCCAAGAACCTTCGCTATCTTCCTGGTACCTTCGTGTGGATCCTCCTCTACCACATCTCTCAGCTTGTCCTCATCAACATCACTATGCCTCCCACGACCTTCATGTTCTTCCAAGCTCTCATCTCCATTCCGGAACTTCTGATACCAACGATACGCCGTCCGAATTGTGGAACATCCTTGACCGAATGCGGCGTTGATCTTCTCGTCCGCCTCCTTAGCTGTAGTGCCCAGCTTGAATTCATACAAGTAAATGCCTCGGATTACCTTTTTGTCCATCTGCAAAAAAGTCAATAAAACTCTAAAGTTTTCCCACTTTTACATAGAAAATTTGGTACTCTCCGGTAGAGCAACGTTTGCGCTTCTACATGATATTCCACACGTTACGGTTTGTTCTTGATCAAACGCGTAAAGACGCGCCAAAAAATGGCGCGAGCCAGTGCCATTTAATTCGTTACAACCTAATATTTTATAGTGATTGTAATATTTGGAGACTCCTGATCTTAGTTTTTCGTTCCATTTCTTTCAAGCTTGCTTTTATGTAGTTGCTGTGCATCTTGAGTGCAAACAAATAAATAAATAAATCCCACTACATACATATTAGGTTGTCCCATAAGTCCTTGCAGTTTTTTTTTCAACGATTTCGCTGGCGGTCTCTTGCATAGCGCTGCACAGCTTTCGAAAGAGAATAATTTGCTCTATCAGAACATGCATTGCATTTCTTTGTTCATCATGAATTTTGACAATTTTTAGGTCGTTGAAGTGAAAAGTGAAAGAGTGAAAGAGTAGCGATTTGCGCACTTGTTCTCTTCGCTTAGGCTTGTAATTTTTGCGCAGTTTTCTAAAGCATTTGAAAGCCAATGTTTTTGCTACAAGAATATGTGTTGCACCTATTTGCTCATTTGTCCTCTATTGATTTTTAGGTCATCAAATTGGGACGAAGGAGGATGGTTATTTTTGCCGACAGCTCCTGCTCTGGGTTGGACTTTTTGGGTTGGTGTTATACGTCGTTCCAAAGAAAATGTCTTGCTTTATAAGAATATGTGTCGCGTTTATTGATTTCTATTAAATATCAACAAAATGCCAAAAAAAGAAAAATCGTCTTCACCAACAACTCCTTCTCCTTCTTCAGTTGTTGATATTCGACAGAAATCAGCGTGAGCCAATAAACGCGACACAATTTTTTACTGAGCAAAACATCATCTTCCAATGACATATAATACCAAGCAAAAAAGTCCAACAACAGAACCGGAGTTTTGGTAAAAATTTGGACGGAAAAGTCGGAAATCCCAATTTGATGACCTAAAAATCAATAGAGGACAAATGAGCTAATAGGATCAACACATTTTCTTGTAGCACTGTCTTCCAAGTGCTATTAAAAAACTGCGCAAAAAATTACAACCCAAGTGGAGAGAACAAGTGCGCAGATGGCTACTTTTTCACTTTTTCACTTTTCACTTCAACGACCTAAAAACTGACAAAATTCATGATGGAAAAAGAAATGCAATACACGTTCTGATAGAGCAAATCATTTTCTTTTGAAAACTATGCCGCGCTATGCAAGAGACTGCCGGCGAAATCGTTGAAAAAAAAAAACTGCAAGGACTTATGGGACAACCCAATATAAAAGAGTAAGTGTGTGTGTGTGTGTGTGTGTGTGTGTGTGTGTGTGTGTGTGTGTGTGTGTGTGTGTGTGTGTGTGTGTGTGTGTGTGTGTGTGTGTGTGTGTGTGTGTGTGTGTGTGTGTGTGTGTGTGTGTGTGTGTGTGTGTGTGTGTGTGTGTGTGTGTGTGTGTGTGTGTGTGTGTGTGTGTGTGTGTGTGTGTGTGTGTGTGTGTGTGTGTTTACATCACAACTGGAGTGGGGGAAGGTCGTATAGGGGATACTCGACGATTGATGTCTATCAACAGCGATTCGAAATTTCAGCCCTGGGGGTAATCGAGGTTGCTGAACACGAATCTGAAGCTCGTTTTTGAATAATCGGCCACCACCAATCGATATTGAACAAATCGTCGATTTTCTACGAATATCACTCAAGAGGCCCGAAACTTTAGCAATAGGGGCAATCGAGGTCGCTGAACACGAATCTGAAGTTCGTTTTTGAAGTATCGATTGCAATTGATCGATATTGGTCAAATAATCGTTTTTTGTGGCTGTCGTTAATTTTTTCGATTTTTTCCAACTTGCCCCAATCGACGTAGTTAAGATGATTTTCCTGAGAAAACCATGACATAGGTGGCAACTACAATTGATGATGAGAAGTTATTACCACGGCGAAGCCGTCAAGGGTAAATAAATAATCAAGCTTATCTCTAAGCCTCACGCGAAATTAAAGGCCTGAAGGGCATGAAATTTCGACAGATATATTCTTAGATTGTACAAATACCGCAGATGTGTTGTAAGCTGGAAGAAGAGCGACAAATTTCAAGTAAAAAGAATTTGAATGAGTGTGTGGCCTTCACAATTACCTGCTGTTGAGCACATCAATGTTTTATCATTTCTAAATTTTTTGAACTCTGTTGCCACAATTCACCAGTCCCAAAGCGAGGATTGTTTTGCTTCCGTTGAATTGTTTCGTTAAAAGAACATGTAGAGAGTCGTGTCGTTTGTTTAGGGCTTCTAAGAAAAAGTCTGTTAACGGGCATTAGTGGGCGTCCTCGTGTTTTCCTGATATCACACGGAATCCAGTCGGCGATGGGTTGGTCGACCTATCTAATTTTCGACTATTTGGCAACTTGGCCCCTGCATCAGCGTCTATAGTCCTCGAAGTTGGAAAAGCTCGCTCTTGCAATTCCTGACTCAATGAGCCTCAGAATTTTCGTCACTGTGTTACTTATAGGCAAATGTGCACATCCGCTATCAATCACATTTAAAATTCCACCGAATCGAATATACAATCAACAAGGGTTTTCCCGCAGACTAGAGTGCAAGGACTTAATCGACATTTAAGAAACCTTAGCACTTTTGGACTTTCGCATCGTTTGAATACGTTTCTATCCAATTCAATGCTACTAATGAAACCATCTATATGTACTGAAACACTGAAACCTTTATCGACTGGCTAATATGATTCACGATTGAAGGCTCTTCTTGACGTGGTGCGAAAACGGAATGCGTGGCGTACTCATAAAGCGACCAAATACTATTAGGGGGGGGGGGCAAAAGAAAGGAGACAAATTGAAAAAAATCTTAATCTCTTTATAACCCAATCACAACTCAACTATGCTGAGGAATGTACTTGCCATTAAGGGTAATGACCTTGCTGCCATCGCTCAGCCAACTTCCTTTTCCGATCCTTCCAGAAGTGCTTGGGCATGGTGTTGATCAACTGCTCGATATGGACTGCTTGGGTTCTTGTGTCCCTTCCGACCAGGAAGTCCCGTAGGCCCAAGAAGTGGTGGTAGTCGCATGGAGAGATGTCCGGCGAATACGGTGGATGAGGCATGTGAACGTAGCCCAGCTGGCCAAGCTTATCCGTGGTTACTTGTTCCCGATGGGCTGCGGCGTTGTCGAAGAGGAGAACCTTCTTGAAGCGCTGCGAATGAATAAGAACGAGTCGCAGGTCCATCTTTTCTATTTCGTTCACCATGGCCTTGGAGTCCATCGTCGTGCTTTTGGTAAACAGCTTCCACTATACCGGTCCAGACCCAAAAGCTCTGAAGGTGCTTCTCGCCGTGAACATCTCGCCGAACGAAGGTCGGTAACGAGTCAACAGGCCTCACCCAGGCTGGCTGCTTGGCAGGGTTAAGGTAGAAGACATACTTCTCATCCTGCGTTAAGATTGAGTCCAGGCTGTTCAGGGTTGCGAATCGGGAGAGGTTTGCGCGAGACATGTCGACTAGTAAGAGTGGGGTCTCGGCATGAGACAGACCGGGATTTTGGCATGCTTCTGGAAAGGGCGAAAGTGGTCACTTCTCAGATGGGCTTCAGTAAGTAGCATACAAACATACAAATACGCTAAGCACGAAACCAGACTCCAGCCACGAGATATATGGACGCCGCATGGGGTGTCTCATTACTTTTGGCCCCCTTAATGGAGTGGGCTGCGTCTCAACGATGTCACAACTAACAAGGGAAGGGTGTGAAGCGCATTGCGCTGACCTCGAAATTGTGCATTATACGCATACAAGCACTGAAAAGCTTGCTCCTTTTTTCACCCTTTTTTATTCAAGAATACTTCTAACTGAGATCCAACTTCTAAGCGTACGCCTTCGAAAGGCTGTACCTTATTTTTTATCTTTTACGAAGAAGCAGAGCATGGAATAATACGGGCTTTCTAAGAACTCCATAAAATGTTTGAAACGCCTCTAATGGTAAGTCTAATAATAAGAAGGACTCGCTGACGGTAGTGTGTAGTTCTGCAAGGGGAGTTGAAGGAACTCCATGTAGGTCACTCACATTACTAAAGTGCTAGGCCACTGAATATGTCTATTGGAAATGGGACAACAGCTGTCTGCACCGGATATAAACCAGGAACAATATTCCTGAAATATTGCTTTTCCACGAAAAGCAGGCGCTGAGCTGGAGTGCTAATGGATCTCGGAATACGGGAATAGCTGATGGGTGGAATATGTTATACAAGAATAAGTGCATGCACTCAATTTCCGGAACAGCTGCTAAAGTACTCGCTGAAATACATGCCGAAGCATCCAGAGGTGTTTAGAAGCACACTGCGTGAGGGAGGAATCATCTTGGCAGCCGAGAGATGCTCGAGGATGAAGGGAAGCTGTGGCTAAGGCCTTCGCGAGAACGGCTTGCGACTGAAGGCAAATAAGACCGCGCTCAACAGTTCTGATACCAGTGCACTGTTCTGAACGGCCAAGGAGAAGGATATGAATAAAGGATGGCATTGCTCAATCTTTTTTGGGATGCACGAACACCACGCTTTGTATTCCTACGAGATATCGTGGAGGCGATTTGAAAGCGTATTTGGCCATGCAATGACTTGCGGTGGCTGGCCGATGAACAAGTCAGCGATTCATCCTTTCCAGATAAGTCTGGTACCAGTTCGCATACCCCGAAGGGATGGAAGGCTTATTGTTAGTTGGCCATGTAGGGAATTGGTATCAGGTGCAAGCGACAGCCTGTACCTCCTCCGACTGGGCTACACGCGCCCACACGCTGATAGGACTTCTAAAGTGCCCTAAGAAAGTCCCAAGAATGAATCGAATCGGGGACCAGACGGTTAGTAGGCGGTCAGCAGGTGAAGAGAGTCAAAAAGAATTCTCATCGACCGTTGATGTGCCAGAAGACTTGTGACTGGGCTCTACAGAACAGCAGTGATGCCTGCATCCGTCTACGGAATTGAGCACTCTCCCTGAGTAAGTGGTAGGTAAGGGATAGTGATAAGCAGAACAAATCTTCTCGCCATGTTTATGGCTTAGTTTAGAGTACTTGCCCTCCTCCCAATCAGGGAAACAGAACATAACTTTAACGCTTTAACGCCTACCTGATGTTTGGCGAAGTCCCACGTTGCTGGAAAAGGGCAATTGTCACAGCTATCCCTAAAAGGTCTGGTGCTTCTCTAATCACAAACTTCCGACCAATCAGCATACTTCCTACGCCCATAAAGATCCTCGAAAAACTAATCCGTGACAAGCTCTGCCTTTGGCTTAGAAGCAACAGTATCATTCCTGATGAACAGCACGGCTTTACAGCCAACGCTTCGACTACCACACAACTCTCTGACTGCTTATTTGAATGGAACGTGGCTATGTGTAACGGTAATTCTGTTGACGTGGTGTATTTTGACCTTTCGAAAGCTTTTGACAAAGTCGACCAAAGTCGACCAGTCGGAAATTACTTGAAAAGCTGCATCAGCAACGACTCCATTCTTCACTTCTTAATTGGCTTAGTGCTTATTTAAAGGAAAGGGAGTTTAGTGTCAAGGTGGAAAACACATTTTCCAAATCGTACCCTTGTACAAGTGGTGTGCCACAGGGGGGTGTGCTTTCGCCTCTCTTATTTCTTGTCTACACCCACGATCTGCCAGAGAGATTACAGTCTTTGGAGTATACAGTAGGGAGAACTGTACACTGGTGCGCCTTGCTCTCTCTCAGTCCATATCCAACATGATGGAATGGGCATCTGTTTGGCGAATACCCGTAAACCTCGCTAAGACTTCAGTTTTGCATTTAGGTAACCTTGACATCATGGAGTATAGAGTAAATGACATAACCTTGAAATCTGTAGATGAAGTTCGTGATTTGGGAGTTATCCTGAAATCAAGCCTGACGTTTGAAGCACACATCGACCAAATCGTAGGGAAAGCGTCATCCTCAGAAATATTACTTGTAATGATCCATCTATTTTGTTTAAGCTTTATAAGGCATATGTAGTACCAATATTGGAACATGCATCCCAAGTTTGGAGTCCATACACAAAGAAACTACAAACGAAACTAGAAAAGTTCGGCGAGTTTTCACAAAAATTTTGTTTCGTAGGTGCAGCGCAAATGGCTACAGCGAAATTCCTAACTACCACGAACGTTTGCAACTCTTCCGTTTGAAAAGCCTACTGTATCGGCGTGTGTTCAATGACTCGACCTTTTGCTTCAAAATTTTGAAAGGAAAATCAAATCTGAAACCTAGTAAGTACTGGATTCTGAGACCTACCAATGGGAGGATAAAAGCGATCTCACTGATGAATATTCGAGTCGTCCGTAACTATGATAGCACCAGCAATTCCTTGTTCTTTAGAACTCCCGTTGGCTTCAGAGGCTTCCACCTAGCGTCCTTGATGCTCACAATTCCTCATCATTCAAGAGTAGATTGAGAAAAATAGACCTTATGTCTACGCTGCATATTGCAGATTACTAGGAGTACTGCCAGCAGCTGAGTGAAGCATGTGCCTATACGGAGTTCGCTGACAAACGCTTCCACATGCCGCTAACTCCAAAGTGGTCGAAATATATCTCCCTTGAGGTCGATTGTCTTCCAAAGCGGATGCCTGCTGATAGCTGTTCATTTATGAACAATTGATGCTCTAGCCTAGTTCTGAACACTTCGTTGCTGTCTGATCCTTCGTAGACCTTGGGTATAGCATTGAGAATGTTTTAGTTGTTAATAATTAATGCGTTTGTCTACGGCAGTTCTTCTTGTTATTCTTTACTTTTGTTTTGTTCGTTGCTCAGGCGTTTTACTTACTCACTACTAAAGTTTTAAGGAGCTAGGGTCGTAGAGTATCATCATTGGAATATCTGCAAATTTTCCGCGGATTCAAGCGTGACGAACCATTTCTAGGGTTGCTACTTAGATTAGCCAGGTTTTTTTCTCAGGGGTGTTTAGTGCTGAAGGCATGTTAAAAAAGTTTTCATTTTTTACAGAGTTAAATTATACTATTATTATTTCATTTAAGCCTCTGGCAGCTATCTACTTGGCGTCACCGAATCTTTCAGGCTTACGAACTATTCTGAACTTCCGTGCCAGGTAAAATGCGTACGGCGTTTCCTTAGGGCCACAGGTGTCATGTTCCAACATATTCTATAGTCCGCTTGGAATTCTTCACATACCATTGACAGCGTTTTCTATAGGACTGCCTTGGGGACATGCTCTTCGTTGGCCCTCGCCGTCATGTGCGCTGCCCGTTAATGCTGGTTTATCTATTTACTTAAACCGGCAGTCTACCAGCTCTAACGGAGGCTTTAAATCCACTCAGGTCATATAAAAAATTTTTTTCTTAATCAGATGCTTAGTCTTATCTCCCACCCCTACTTCCGCGCTAAACACCTCCGATTCGCCAAATTTCCTTACTATTTCAGTCAGCTGTCAGGGCTACTCTACTGGAATGTACGTGGACGACGCTTGTTTCCATGGAAAATCCGCCTAGATTAGCTGAGAGTGTTTGTCTGTTTTTTTATTGTTGTGTTCTTCCCCTTATGTGGCGCGTCATATGACGTATTCAATAAATAAATAAATAAATGAATAACTACAGTTTTCTGTTTTCACTAAAAGTTTAGGCTGTTATCTATGCTTCGACTGAACGGCTTACTGTTGTGGTTGTTATCGCGAGTGATATCAAAATCCTCATATCGCATGGTATAGTATATCGCAAATAAATAAGCGAATAAATAAATAACACTGCAAGCTGCGCCCTACCGAAGTGGGAATGCTCAGATGGGCTTGCAGATGGTCTCAGTGAGACAAGGTGTGAAACAAAGTTGTCAGAGCAGTGCAGAAGACGTAACAATCCAGACGTACCACAGTTGATACTGCCTGAGATGCAGTAAGAGTATTCAAAGATAACCGAAGTCCAGACGAAATTTTCGTCAAGAGTTAGAAAAGGCCATGGGATTTGCTAGCCATGAAGTATGATACCAAGAGGAACGTCAGAGAAAAGGTGAAGGACGCGATCAAGAGTCTTCTTGTTGAAGTTGACACAACTAGAAAAGCCGTGCTTGATAGGACAAGATGGAGGGGAATTTCAAGTGCAGCTAGCCATCTACGCTTCAGTACTGGTAGCGCTTAGGAATCCAAGAAAAAGCTGAACAAAAAGAAGAGGAACAGGAGAGATATAAGCCTAGATCATCATTTGTAAATGACACACACAGGATTTACTGCTTTGTGTTGGAGCCGCTCGCCTTCTTGCCCTTCAAGTAGCATCAAGGAAAAATTGCTGTTCTTAGAAACTCATTCGTCATGTGGAGTAATGAGAGCTGGAAGCCTTAAACAAAACGGCTCACTTGCGTGCAGTTTCCTAGATTTATTTTAACATTTGCCCTAATATTTATTTATTTATTTATTTATTTCGACTCAGGGTTCAATTGAAATCTAATTGCGCCAGAAAACCTTATTTTGAATACAGATCTGGTTTAAAAGCATCGGAAGTCATAGAAAAATGACTAAAAAATTCGCAGAGTTCAAAATGCTCACAAAAATTGGAGCTAAAATGTTGACGCCTTTTTTAATGTTCATTGCAATAACCGTGGTGAAGCTGATCTTTTTAAACCTGCACGTCTAAAGTGTAGATAAGGCTGCGTGCGAAGAAATCTAGCTATTTTAGATAAATGCATTCATTGGATGTATTATAATAACATTTCTGGATGCGTGGTAGCGTAGTCAGATGAGGCAGCGACTGCGGCGTGTACCCCAAACCAGGGTACTTGGTTCTGTCTCGTCACCGCCGATCTAGTCTCCCATCCCATCGGGATCCATAAGTTGCTAATATAATTACATGGGAGGGATACATAGTGACTTGTTAATCGGCTGGTCTCCAGAATTCATTTGGTTAGCGAATTACGCTAAATTGCCTTCACAATGTTTCAGAGGGATATTAAGCGAAAAATAGGGATTGATTAGTGCTGTGTATTGTCCTTCATAATGAATTTAGAATAAAAATTATTGTACTCACTGTCCTTAGAAGATTATACGAACAGGACTCGTTTGACAGGTACGGCAGAAACCCATTGGGCTATTCTGGCACTTGGCTTGAACAAATTAAGGTTTTGCTGATGGTAACACGAAATTTACTGCAGATGATATTTTTGTACAGAAACAGCATACAAATTAAAATAATAATTATCATAAACCCTGCGAAGTACGAATGAAAGCAGTTGCGTTCATCGTTGCGAGAGCAAGGCGAGCTGTAGGTGCACGCCTTACGATGGTCAAAGCGCGAGACTAGCCTTTATGATGGCCGCGTTTTTTATAGTCCTAAGTGCTGCTCTGGCAGCAGAAATATCCGGGAAAGATAAGACACTAAATTTCCACCGCTAGCTATTTTGTAACCCAACTACCAATTCAAATGACATCCACGACACACCATAGAAGTGGAATGCATGGCGCATGCCGAGAGGAATTGAATCGTGTAGCCGTCGATCCTATTCATCTTTTAATGCACAATCTCAACAACTCTTGCAGACAACTGTGATGACGCGAAAGGTTGTTTTTCATGGATTGACTGTTTTCGCTTTCATATTTTGCTTACTTTTAACTAAGTATTTTACAGCACTTCAATCGTCTCTCCGTTCCTTTTCCATACTGCCTCTATTCTATTCTACATAATACCTATGTTATATGTTTATACATACTACCATATACTACATAAAGGATAAAATAGGTAAAGGGCGTGTTACTCACTCCCTTTTGGGATGCGCCACGTACTTCTACGGGATGTTGTGGATGCGATTTTTAATGCATATTTGGCCATGCAATGACTTTCAGTGGCCAGCCGTTGAATAGCCCGCACCTCATCCTTTCCAGACAGGTCTGACACCAGTTCTCCGACTCGGGAGGGAAGAAAGGCTTGGATGGCTTGGGCGGGAAATCCGAACCGGGAAACCAGGAACCTTGAATCAGTACGCACGGGACAGCCGGTACCTACCCCGATTGCGCTACGCGTTCATATACACTATACACACTACATACTACTCTATATATATGTTTAATTATTTTTATTTATATGTTTATGATCTAATCTCTCTGTATATATTCGGTGACTAACACCGTTTTCGATTAAACACGACAACGATGGACGATCTAGACAGCATCCGATTAGAAGGATAAATAATAAATAAATAACGGTATTCACTAAGTCAACAGAATCACGAGGGAGGTTGCGGTCTGATTCTAGCCGCCTCCAAGTTTACACCAGAGACTAAATATCAAGGTGGTGTTAAATAATAAATTATTCAACCCAGCAGAACACCAGAGAGGATCTTAAGGTTGGTTAGGGTGTCTGGAGAGAATGTGATGTACCGTAGTTCACCACTTCCCATCCCGAGAACGGCTTACCGAGGAGAAAGTGCAGCCCAGAAATAGACACAGATTTTCGGAAACACCTTCAGCCCCTTCTTAGTAAGGATTATCCACGTGAGATGGAAATAACCTAAGTGCAGCGTGAAGCTGCGGCGGGACACTAAAACTCAGCCATGGCTCAGTTTTCGAATGAAGCCGCCGCGTAGACTGGCTGGAAATATTATTCAGGTCGTAGCTCAGGTACCGCCTACCCTTGATAGGTTCCGCCCCCTCAACATCATTTGGCGGGTCTCGAAATAATGCTGGATTCTGGTGCTCTACGATCAACCACCAGAGTGGGTCTCACCCACTACATTCCTTCAAAAATTTTGCTGAAGCTGTGTCAACACGTGGTGTTATTAGAGTAAGGATTAAGGACCGCGTTACTCAATCCTTTTTGGGACGAGCCACACATTCTACTTCTACGGGATGTCGTGGAGGCGATTTGAATACGTATTTTGCCATACAACGACTTGCGGTGGTCAGCCGATGGACAAGTCAGTGGTTTATCCCCCCATACAATTCTGCTACCAATTCTCCGATGCCGGAGGAATGGAAGGCTTCGCTGAACTGGGTGGGAAATCCGAACCATGAACCTGGCGCTCGTAACAGTCGGCACCTAATCTACTTCTTCTGCGCTACACGCTTCACGCGGTGTTATTAGAAACTCGAAATATTTGTCTACCAAAAATGCCAATATAGTCTACAAAGATTTCAAATTTTCACACATTATTTTAGGCTTTTCTGATTCGCAGATCAAGCATACAAGAGTATTCCCTTGTCGAGCCAAAAATAAAAATAGCTTGATGTCGAACCTAGGGCTCATTCAGATGAATGCTCGGCAACAAATATGCAGTTCAATTTTGCCAAATAAAAATGAGTAATAATCTCAGTCAACGGCTGAAAGAAGATCACATTAACAGTTTGAGAACCTATTCCAACACCTATGGAAATCGACCATGGGCTGCGCAGTGTCGATGATATAGGACCAAATCAGGGTTTTGAAAGATAGGTCACCATCCTGCATTCTTTCGATCAAGACGTTCTTCAGATCTAGGTCTTCTTTTAAGGCGATTTATCTTCATCTAACCCAAGTTTGACATGAAATAATTTTTTATTCGACGCATGCTTTCAAACACACTTTCGAACTATTTCGGTGTGTAGATCAGCTAGGATGAGACTTTTAAAATACAGATCGCAACACTGTAACATTGTCGATACAACTGAAAAAGTTCTATAATTATAGCAAGCCCAAGGTTTTTCAACAACTCCAGCTTTAATGCAATTATGAAGGCATATTTGAATTTCATTTCTATCGGCTTGCTAGCGTCATAGATCTATATGGGCTGCAAATTCATCGTGAACCATGTGAATAAGCAGGATTTCAGAGGGAATTCAGCACATCCTCACCTACCTGAATCACAGGCGTTTTATGTATCTTCGTCTAACCCAGGTTTAACATGAAATAGTTTTTTATTCGGTGCATGCCTTCAAACACACTTTTGAAATATTATGATGAGACCTTTAAAATAGAGACCATAACATCATATACAGTACAGCAGAACTTTCCTTATAAAGAACATAGATAAAGCTATCAAAATCTACATATTTAATAGGATTTAGGAAGTCCTATAAGGACGAAAAGTGATGATTGCTAGAAAATTTCTGTTCGTTGTTAAAGTCATTTTATGCAGGAGAAGGAGTTTTTATCTCAAACAAATTTATAGCTATGAAATGGCACATATTGTTAATGGCAAAGCAATTCAAGACGAAAGAAGACATTTGTCATTCTTTGTCCGATTACGCTACACACTCCAATTCTGAGAGAGCTGTTGTGGAGGCGATTGAATTCGTAGCTGACCTATGCAATGGTGTTCAGTGGCATGCCTATGTGTAATTCTGTGTGTGTAAGCTGATAAGGGTATTTTGTTGCGGTCAAAACTCTAACGTCGGGAGGGGCTGGAACCCGCACCACTTTCTACTCAGGCAAAAGTCGGTTAGTATACCGATCATGAAAAGGATGGAACCAAAACCAGGTTCCAGACAAGCCCTTTCATGCTCGGTTAATAACCAACGTCGTGTCTGAGACACGGCAGTGTTTCAAACCAAGCAGTAAATCTGTTTCACACCATTTCATGCTCGGTTATTAACCGACTTTTGTCTGAGTAGAAACTGGTGCGGGTTCGAGTCCCTCCCGATGTTAGAGTTTTGATCGCAACAAAATATCGTTATAGCTGCTTTCAGCTTCAGTACCAGCTGCTTCAGGTTAGTAAATTAAATTTAGTGTTTTGTCCTTTTTGTGTGAGTGTAGCACCAAGATCTCTTAGAAAGCGCACAAAACAATTTCACTCTCAAGCTAGCGATGCGTCCTTCCGGGCTTAGTCATGAGTTTATTCCCGGCGGAGTTAGAAGACGGTGAATGTTTGGCATACCCACTTTAGTTTCTTCCAGTAGAGAACGGAATAACATGGGCCTTCAAAATTCTTGCTGCAAGAGCCTCGCTTTACTCAAATCATCTCTTCTCGGTCGCTAATTCCAGGACTAGAGAAAGGTTGTAGTATCAAAATCAGAGCTCCGTCTTCTGTGAAACAGGTTAGCGCCAAATTTTTTCTTTCAGAGTAGTTCCATTACTCAATAAAATGAGGACTTCTTGCCCCTGTCACCTGGGTCTTTCAAGAGAAGGCTTTTGAGAATTGAGAAGAGAATTGCTTAGAGAGAGGTATACTGTGTTTTCAATCCTGTTTTGTAATCCTATTTTTATGCCTTTATTCTTCATCATTTTTGTGTTTCAGATCTTAGTTGTAGCTACGTTGTCTGAACTACTAACAACTAAGTTAATTGGTTATTTTCTTCACTGAAGAGCCTCGGGTTAACTAATTTTAAACATGTTTTGTATGAAGGTTAAGGTGAAACAGAACATGCTTATTGTTGTTAGTTGTCAGTGTTTTTGTTGTTAACGTCATTTGGTCATGATTGTTGTGCCGTTGAATTTTGTGATGTTGAAAAACCGTGAGATGTTACATATGTATTACGTATAGATTTGCATTTAATTCTATTGCTCTTCTCGTTATAATCGTGCCTCGTGGAGTTCGGTCTACGTCTTGAATAATTAAGTAAAACAAGCACCAATTTGCCGAAACCAGAAGAATGGAAGGTAGGTTGGTCTAGGATGGAACCACGTAATAAGAACCTAGAATCGAGTATTTGCGACAGCTGGCGCCTCCTTCGCACCAACTATTTCCGGTCACCTATCGGTTGTTTTTGTTTTCAATAATGTTAATATTCGAAAGAGGCCTAGTAAGGTTTTCAAGTACGGTGGAATTTTCAGGCAAAAATGAAATCCGGGGAATTTGAAGTTCGCGGTTGTTGCTACGCTGGCTTGAAAGGAACTTCAATACAACCAAATTTTACTTACAATTAGACGTATTATAATGATACTTAGTGTACATCCACAGGAAGGATAGTTCTGACCAGAACTTGGGTTTCACATGGGTTTCAAACTCTTTATTCGCTTTTTCCTGCGTTTGTTGTTTCTATATTTATTTATTTATTTATTTGCTGTACTGTGCGCAATGAGCAGTAAATAAGCAACATGGACACGGCGTTAACAAACAGTGGAGATGACTAAAAAAGGAAAAAAGCTAAAAAACCAAACTCCTCAACAACACAACACAGCGATTCGTGATAAGAGTTGGTGTGAGCAAAATTAAATTAACAACAAGAAGAACGATTTTGAAAAAAATGAAGGAAGAACTAGAAGCCTGAGGGTTATGGGGGATTGGTGAAGTGGATAATTTAATGGGAAACGAGCAGTGGCCCGCCAACACTGCAAGTCGCGAGTAGTAACGGCTCCGGATACCATCTTAGTAGGTCCGCCGCTCCCATTAAAGTCCACACGACAGCAGCTATGGGATGTCGTAGGAAAGAGGCAAAAGAAAAGTTTACAAGTGACAGCAAATCGAACAAACAACAAAAAAAAATAAGAAAACAAGGGAAAAAAGTTGGAATGTTAGGCGAACAAGCGAACAACAATGTTGAGTATGGAACATTAATAAAGAGCATAATACTAAGCTAAACAGGAAATAAACGACGACGTAAAGCATGCCAAAAAGTAGGTAAACCAAAGCTGAATGAACTCATGTAATGTCCTCTAAGTGCAGCATTGAGAGTAAGTCTATTTTCCTCAACCTTCTTCGAAAAACATTGGCGTTTGGAGCTCCTAGTAAACTTGCAGGTAGCATTTGCAACCAGCGAACTCCACGATAAAATAAGGAATTGAAAACTCTCTCGCGATTTTTCTTCTTCACTTTAGGATAGTGGAAACGAAAATGATTACGGTGACCTGTCGTTGGCAAGAAAACCCAATATTTTCTAGCTGCAAGTTTTGATTCGCCTTCTAGAATTTTAAAACAAAAAACTAGGTCAGAGAATACACGTCTATAGAAAAGGCTCTTGAGGTTGAAAAGTCTAAGCCTTTCCTCGTAACTAGGAGTTACTCTTGTTTTACTTGGAATACGATTACACCTGTAGAATAGAATTTTTGTAAATGTTTTCTGCACCTTTTCAATTTTGGATTGTGATTTTTTTGTGAAAGGACTCCAAACATGAGAACAGTACTCTAGTATTGGGATGACATACGTCTTATATAAACTAATAAGTATACTGCTGTCATTACACTTGATGTTTCTGCAAATCATGAAAAGAGTGCTAAAAGCTTTCCGTACAATGGTATCGATGTGATACTCGAAGGTTAACCTACGATCTAGAAAGACTCCAAGATCTCGAACCTCGGATACGGAGGTAATAACGCAGCTGTTGAAGCTGTATTCGTTATTATCTGAGTTCCCAATATGGAAAACTGATGTTTTCGAAAGATTTACAGGTAGCTGCCAAGTGCTAGCCCACTCCATCATATTGTTGATGGATTGTGATAAAGCTTGGAAAACTTGGCCTTATTTTTATCATTGTAGGTTTCGTAAACCTTTATATCGTCAGCATACATTTGTACTTTGACAAGAGGGTCAGTAACTGGACAAGAAGGAAGATCGCAGGTGTACACTAGGAACAAAATCGGGGATAATACACCCCCCTGGGGCACTCCGCTTGTACAATCATAGCAACTTGAAAAAGAATGCCTTACTTTGACACTCATGCGCCTCCCACTCAAATAAAAGTTGATCCAAGCTAGAAGGGATCCCCTAATGCCCATTTGATGAAGCTTTGCTAACAGTTTGCTATGGCAAACTTTGTCAAAAGCTTTTGACAAATCGAAGTAAATTATATCCACAGAGTCCCCACTATTTGTTGCAAGATTCCAGTCAAAAATACAGTTGAGTAGACGTGGAAGCATCAGCAATAAAGCCGTGTTGTTGGGTAGGAATCGATCTGTTTTCGTAAAGACGTGAGATTAGCTTCTCCCGCAGAATTTTTTCCATGATCTTTATTGGGGTAGGAGTTATACTTATCGGTCGGAAGGAAGAGAGTAAAACAGACTTCGGACTTTTTGGAATAGCAGTTATAATGGACTCTTTCCACATTTCAGGAACTTCGCCATAGATCAGATAAATGTTGAAAATGATTGACAGAGGCTTATAAAGGGACTCCGCGCATTTCTTAAAAACAATTTGAGGAATGCCATAGAATGGTACTGATGTAGAGCATTTTAATGCTTTCATGACTTTTAGCACGTCTTCTGTCTGGATGGTTATCTCGTCTATGCTATCCGCCAACAATTGCTCAGCCATTTCTGATTGCTCAAAGAACCTATTAGAATTTGGCCCTTCTTCCGAATTTGAAGTAAAAACTGAAGCAAAATAGCTGGCAAGTGCTTCAGCTTTTTGAACATCATCTGCATAAAGAACTCCAAAGTCATCTTCAAGAACAGGTAATTTTAAATGTGCTTTCAGCTTATACCGCATAAGAGAAAACAACGCCTTTTTTTGTATGTTCTGGAAGCAAGCTTTTCCTTGTAGGCTAAGAATTTTTTCAATTCTTGACATACTTTTTTATATCTGGCGTGTAAGAGAGGATTTTGTAAAGAGCTAAACAGACGTGCCTTTTGGGCTATAAGATTGGAAATCTGTTTTGGATAGCGCCTTATTGGAGTTTTCGTAGTATCAAATGGTACAAACTTGGATAATCCAGAATAAACAACACGGCAGAATTTTTTGTACAGGTCATCAGTGTTTTGGTAAGATTGGAAAACTGTCCACCAATCCATGGAATTGAAGTATAGCGATAGAGCGGAATAGTCGGCGCGGATAAAGTTCGGGAGAGGTAAATCTCTTTGATTCTGCAGAGACATGTGAACATCAAAACCGACTATATTGTGATCAGATGATGCAAAAGGGGGTAAAACAGATATGTTTTTTATAATTGGTGTTGAAGACAAAACTACGTCAAGAATTGCGTCACCACGCGTAGCTTTCTTTACTCTCTGCTCCAAACTGCAACATTCAAAAAATTCCTTGAACTTTGTCATGTTCTGGCTAGAAGTGCTGAGGCAATGGGCCCAATCAATGTCAAGGTTGAAGTCGCCCAAAACTATCAAATGGTTGTTTGAAAGGCACAATTCCAACAGTGAGTCTATAAGAGCATCATCTTCACATGTGCTTGAGTTTGGAGGGCGGTAAACCAAAACTACTCTGAATGATACCAAATGTGTAAAATCAAACACATCGAGACAAAGGATATCGGACTTGAGGCAGGTAGGTGTATTAACAACAATCAAACTAAGCGTGTTTTTGGCTAAGCAACATATACCGCCACCTTTGCGATCTTTACGATCATTTCGAAATAGTTTGTAGGGAGAATCAGCAAAAACTTCAGAATCTGATATTTTGTTGGAGAGCCAAGTTTCTGTTACAAACAGCAGATCTGGTTCGTAATTTGACAAAAATAGATGGAGATAGTGAAGTTTATTTACTAGGCTACGGGCATTCAACAAAAAGCATTTCAAAGCTGCAGTAGGTACACCGTGTCCAGTCAGAGGTTTCCCGAAACTCTCCGTTTAGGGAGTTCGTCGATCCGTCTTAACTCCCCACGTTATACCACCCAGACACGGTTGTTTGACTGCTTGTTTCTTTCCCTACACTCCTGCCTCAACTCATACTCTCGTTGCCGCTCCTCGGCTGACATGCTACGGCGAACTTGGGCCTTTTCGAAAGTAGCTGAAAGCTGAAAGTAGCTATATCACTTACTATTTTTACTTTTTCTTAGTATACTAAGTTGATGTCAATTTTGAATGAGCCATGCGCTCAGCTTCTGCCGCGAAAGCATCGAGAACATCGAGCGTGCTCTCGGCTTCTCTCGCGAAAGCATGGAGAACATCTACTGGCGTAATGTGCTCCAGCCATACGATGTGCGACGCATCTTTTTTTTATGTGAAACCCTTTTTGTTCGAATGGATGGAAGGCTTAACCTAGACGGGAGCCGAACTTTGTTTCGATTCTTGTAAAGTGTGAATGAGGGTTGCCGAACCCTGCCGAGTGCGCCATAGTGCGCAATCGAAGTAAATAGGTGGACACAAGAGGAGAGGACATTATACAAGAATCAGCTTTTCGGGCACCTCTTAAATTTGTCTGATTTGCTTGTTTACTACTCATTCCAAGGCGTAAGATGCAAACAACACCTTCGTCTGCATGCAAATTCGGACTTGAATCTTCATGTTGTTGGACTTACAGCGATCCAATTACACAATAACAATCTTCAGCCTGTTTCTTCTTTAAGCTGTTTACCAAGATTATTAAACAGGCTTTACTTCGGCTGACGTTTCGGCGTCTTCGCCTTCTTCGGAGCCTGGAAAAGTCGAGAACATTAGTGAAACTATTTCCCCAAACGCCATTTCATCCTACAGAATAGCATTCTCAAGGCAGCTAGAGTAAAGAACCGGTGTCACAGGTACAGCGTATCAACTAACCTTCCAGGTGGGTGCCGACGAGCACCACCAGTCACCCGCAGGTGGAGATAGACGTGGGTGAATGAGTTTAGCCCCGGATGCCACCCGACCTAAGTACCCTGGAGGTCAGATCTAAATGATCAAAACCCACAGAGCTCGACAAAGGGTGCCAGTTCTTGGGTTATCGCTATGCATTCACCCTTGCGGTTGACCTGTGGGTTCTTGGCCGCTATCCAAAGCGCCTCAAGTGTCCTGCGTGCTGAGATGTCGCTTTCTCTCACTAGGATGGAGACGGACACTTGGAACATGGCGCCATGGTGGCATCGGACCCTGTGCTCTCCCCAAGGAGTTGACACATTGGGCTTTTTAAGGCCATCCAAATGCTCCTTGACTCTGATACACAACGGTCTGCCTGTTTCTCCTATGTACTCCTGCCCGCACATTCTACATGACATGAGGTATACTACCCCTGATGTCATGCAGTCTCCCCCTTTACCGTTAGGGCAAACTACGCAGGATGGAGTGGAGCACATCCGATCGTAGATTCGGTTCCGGACCCTTCAAGTTTGTGGGAGGGACCTCGACAACCCTCACCACTTCTTGGAGATCCGCTTTGCGAACACACGCGCGGATGTCTGCGCTCACTTCGTCTGAGATAAAAGGCACACAGAAGGGTATTTTTCCCCGCTCTTCCTCACGGCGAACAACGACGCTGGGTCGTGGTCTCCCCCTTGCCTTTTGGCTAGCCTTCCTCAACGTTCAGGTGTATTTCTCTCACGGAGAAATGAAGACTAGGTGGTATCGAAAACCCAGCAGCAAGAACATTCTTGTTCATTGTTGCTCTGCCCACCCCTCTAACACTAAAAAGGGCATTATTAAA